>JAMPIV010015523.1:0-130034 GCA_024509875.1 Oreohelix idahoensis
GGCCTCCCTCAACCTCTCCTACCCTAGGAATCCAGATCAATGACTACCTTTGTAAGCAATCAACAGGTTTTCCTCAGTGGTTGTCCTATCCATCGCCAGTTTTCTTCTTCTCATCTCTTGTTCCACGGCACATGTCTGGTTCTTGTCATCAGTTTCCACATAGATGACCTTTTGCCGCATTTCATCCTTCCATTTCTTCACAAGAAACCATTTTATACAGCCTCTAGCTTTTTGTTGATTTGTTTTGATGTAAGATCAGAACGCAATGTAACTGTTTTGGCGGTTTCTTTGTTTTCTATTGTTGTATACAACTAAATCAACTTTTTCACCCTTCGATACTAAAACCTGTGTTTTTAGTCCTTTACATTGCTGTAAAATTATTTATATACATCATGTATTCTGTCCCATTTATCAAAAGTGCTTTAAATATATAGTATATTTTTCACTTTAACGAAACGAGACCTACAATTATAGGTGTTCAAACACATATTTATCAGTTACAAACATATTAAAATTATTTGAGAGTGTCATCAAACTTTAAGACAGTATGGCTCGATAACTGATACAATTTGTAATGTCCTACAGTAACACAAGATGACTGGAATAGTTTGTAATGTCCCTACAGTAACACAAGATGACTGGAAATAGTTTGTAATTTCTTACAGTAACACAAGATGACTGGAATAGTTTTGTAATGTCCTACAGGTAACACAAGATGAACTGGGAATAGTTTGTAATTTTCTTACAGTAACACAAGATGACTCGGAATTTTGTAATTTCTTACAGTAACACAAGATGAGTGGGGGGGGGGGGGGGGGGGGGGGGGGGGGGGGGAGAATAGTTTGAAAATGTTCCTACATTAAAACAAGATGACTTTGAATAGTTTGTAATGTCCAACAGTAACACAATACTGGAATAGTTTGTAAGGCCTACAGTCAACACAAGATGGACTGAATAGTTTGTAATTTCTTACAGTAACACAAGATTACTGGAATTGTTTGTAATGTCCTACAGTAACACAAGATGACTGGAATAGTTTGTAATGTCCTACAGTAACACCGACCAACCCACAAGATGACTGGAATAGTTTGTAATGTCCCATGGTAACATGGATTGATGAACAAGTTTGTAATGTCCAACGGTAACACCCCACCGAAAAATCTCGTTCACACTCCAGACATTAGCCAATAAATGTCTCCGTCGCATCCACCGGCCATAATGTAAATAAAAACAAACTGTAGAACAGAACCAGACTACAAGCAATATAGCTTCGAGATTAAAGATAGAGAAAATGGAGATGGATTTGGCTCACCCTTAAGACAACCAACCAATAAATTTAGACATGCCTTTGACTGGTACCTACAAATGAAGAGAAAACTGGGGAGGCCAAGGATTAAACTAGCGAGAACAAGAGTGGAAGCTGAAGCAACCGGATGGGGAAAAAAAAAAAAAAGACGGCCCAAGAGAGAACATGTTGATGAGGACTGGTTGCTGCTCGTGTTTTCAGGTGTGGAAATATAAAGAAGTGAAAGAGACGAACGTTTGTAATTGTTCAAGTGTATGAAAACGATGTATCAATGCAAAAGGCTCGGCTGTTCCGTCCAAAGACCACGTCCTTGCCACTGCTACAAAAAAAACCCAATATGTGTACATTTTGTTAAATACATATATTAATGCATAAAGACACACAAATGTAATACAATAAATACTATTCAAGTTATGCAGTGAAAACTTTATTTTTGGTATATGAAATATAAGATTTTTATAATGAAACACAAGTCTTATGCGATATTCAAAAGTAGATTACACTGTTTAAGTGAATATTGTAATGTGAATGGTACCGTTTTAGTTTTCTATGTAAAAAGTGCGTGTGGTGGTAACAACAACATAGAGCCAATGGGAACACATATAAAAATACAGTTAATAGCTTGCTTTTATTAATATAATTATTTCAGCTTGAACTAAATTGTTGATCTTATACCACAACAATGTGTAATTAGGCTGTAAATATTACGTTACATCCTGTTACTATATTTCTGCACATCATTTAACATTACACTATAATCTTATAACATTACCTAGTCTTTGTTGATTTCTTCAGTTCACCAATAAAAATCTGTGAACAACAAAATGACACAAAACATTACAAATGCATTCATATAAGCTATCTGTGATTTCAAAGTCTCACTCTCAGACCAATTGTGTGGTTTGGAAACTATAGAGAACAACAAAAGCAAGAACCAACAAATTACAGACTGACATAAATAATAAGTGCTCGCGTAGAATAAGAAGGATTGACATGGTACAACAGGGTCACTAAACTTGAAACTGATGGCAAAGGACCCAGATAAAGTACTAATGGAAGAAGAAGATTAGAAGAAGACGTTGACCGTGAAATTGGAGGACTTACATTTGAAGAAACCTTGTTCTGTAATCCCCAGAACAAGATAAATATGGGCAGACCAAAGAGCACATGGTAGAAAGCTAGAGACAGAAATAACAATGGTAAGTAAGACTGGAAAGATCTTGAGATGATTACATATGACAGGAGGACTTGGCATGATTACATACGACAGGAGGACTTGGCATGATTACATTCGACAGGAGGACTTGGCATGATTACATACGACAGGAGGACTTGGCATGTATTTTTTAGGGTCTGTACTGCTTGGGGAGATAATGGGTTTTGAGTGATCCCCAACGTCTTCTGTCGATGCTGTGGAGTGTTCGTCTCAGTAGTGGTCAAACAGTGGCCAAACTTAGAGAATAATGTTGAGAGTAATCAAAGGTTCAAGATTACTCATGTGGCTTGATGGCACACGCTCATAAACTATTTCCTGTCCATCTCTTTATGTTAACTTCCTACTCGTTTGCCTCTTTCCTAGCATTTCTATGACATCTTATTTTTCCATCTCTTCCATGAGATGAGCTCCATTCTTCAATATATCTACACTTCAAGGGCCTCGGTTATTTTCTTATGCTTGTTCATTGTTCACGTTTCTACATTAAACAGTAATAACGAGTTTATGTAACACTTACTTACTTAGTCGTTCCTCTTCTACCGTGAGGTGTAGAGATTTGGAAGAGAGAGCCCCATACTATCCTATCGGCTGTCTTCCTCCTGGCCTGGTTCCATTCTAGTCCTCGGTCCTTCAAAAATTGTCTATTGTTTATCCTCCAAGCGGACTCTGGGTCATCCTGGAAGTCTGGATCCCTGGCTCTTAGTTTCCCATGCTTGTTGTGGTAGCCGATCTTCTCCCATTCTGCAGACATGGCCAAACCATCTTAGTTGGGACTGTTCTATTTGTGTCTGCAGGGTTTGGGTTTTTAGGCCTTGACGTATCGTCTGGTTGCGGACCATGTCTCTTCTTGTTACTTCAACCACCTTCCTCAGATACCTCATTTCTGTAACATTTGATGACTCTAAATTTTACCTTGCTAGTTATTTGCTTGCATGCTATTATCTGTCTCATGTTGTTGAACATAGCATTAGCCATTCTGTTACTGATTTCCGTTTCATATCTGCATTTCTCAGTTAATATATGCCAAAGATATGAGAAACTTTTGACTTTTTCCAAAATGTTCCCATTTATTCCTATTTTTAAGGAATTTCTTAAATAACACTTTCGGCATGGGTGCTATTGTGACAGTGACCATTTTGGTACAATACTTCTATTTGTTTATTATCTGGCCTTGAAATTTACTAAACAGCCGCTTGAATGTCTACTTTCTCTGCGAGCTGTGGTCGATTAAGAGTTTTTTCGAAATATTCTTTTCCTCAATTTTTTTTCGCGGCGCGTGTTTTGTCCTTAGCTCGTGCTGAGAGCCTTCTAATTTTGTCTTGACCGTGGTCATGAAATAGAAGTGATTACGTCCCTTGCGCTGCCACTTTCCTTTGCTCCTGTTTCAAATTGTCATTTTCCCTTTCGCTCCTTATGGAGCATGGATCGACCACTGCAGCTGGTCTACTTGCAGGAAGCCCGAACCAACCATTCACAAGCTTTTGCAGCATTGGCTTATTTAACAATGTGTTTACATTATGAGGTTGCCAGCCACATGCACACCTCATATCGCTTTATACGACATGCCAGAGGGAGCAGGAGTCATATTCTTTCTTTGTCTCATCAGAGACTCCCGAGAATTACACGGGGCAGTATAAGGTTCGTGTTCTAATGTAAAGAGCAACGTATTTTCACGCCGTATTTTCACGCCGTATGTTCACGCCGTATTTTCACGCCGCATCAGTTTTATTTCTGTTGCAAAGATAATTATTAAAATCCTGAGCCGCGCTAGCGTAGTGGTTACAACACCGCTCTGGCGACCGGGTGATACAGGATCAAACCCGGGCGACGGCATTTGTACGCAAAAAAAACAAAAAAAAAAAAAAAAAAAAAAAAAAATCCTTTTTTTTTTTTTTTTTTTTTTTTTTTTTTTTTTGTCTAGTGTCCCAAATACTATTAATGAATTATGAGTATCTAATTATGTCGGTTGAATGATTGTTCTATTTGCTTCAAGTATGATTCGTTTCCCGAGAATTATCTGGTTTCATACAGTTCTGCCAGACAAAAGGAAGGGTATAACCCGACGTACTACAAGGGAGCAATTAGAGTAGTAGTACCATGATGGAGCAAGAGCGTAAAAGATGTTGCTCTTGATATATTTATTTTTCTGTAATATCCTTAAGCAGCTATTCAGCTTTACGTTCGTCATGTGGCTCAAACATATAACGACAGGTTATCTTCTTGTATGTCACCAAGAGCCGACGCTCAGTGACAGTGGATCAAAGAAGAAGAAGAAGAATCTTCTTGTATCGTTTCTGGGAAACGATCTCCGGGTGCAGTCCTAAGTTTTTACTGCAGCAATTGTTATAATGGAAAACAAAGAGTTTGCTAGGGACAAGACAGTGTCCCTCGCAGACTCCCTTACAGACAAAACTGCCCTCGGGAGCAATAAAAACAACGACTTATACAGCCTGGTAGAAGCACTAATTTAAACCAACAGTTTATATTTTCTTCCTGCGGAACACGTACATTTTCCTCAGATTTTCTTTGAGCCAACCTTCAGTGAGATTATTTGGGCAGCTTTGGTACTTTCATACATTCACTCACTTACTCTATCCATCTTTCATGGTAACCTTCCACATTGCCAGAGAAGGAAAAAGAAAAATCCAAACTGAACCTGTTACAGACTGGGGCGGCCCTTCTCGATCTCTGTTTCTCTACGGCAGTAATCGGTACATTTGTGGCACGGATTTTATTGTGCGCTTTCCATTTGTCACACTTTCTTTCTTTCATTCTCTGCTAAGTAGAAGTTATTTGATTTGTTCAGATATTTGACACTCCTGGCTGATGATAAACCCATCATATTTGCAAGGAGCGGCTGAGATAATTCTCGTCTACCACAGCTTGGCCACGGCAGATTAACACGGAAATCGCCAGCGCAATGTGCTTAATCACCGATAAGACGGGTGCGCGCATCACCAAAACTTGGAATACGGGGAGATAACTTATGGACAGACATGGATGACAAGTTTACTTTATGATAAAAGTAATTATTGTTACATATGACACACCTTGTCATATGAGCTTAACGACATGATCGCGAGTCTGTACGCAAGGCATCGTATGTCTTATTGCCATATATGTAATACGTACCTTTTACTTTACGCACCTAATTTCACGTGGAATATTTTGAAGTACCGCACCCTAACCCTCCTGTTTGAAAATGACTGGAGCTTTTGGTTAGACCTCATAACAAACAGATGCGTGGGAAGGCAGTGAATATAACCTGACGCTTCAAGTCAGTCAAAACTATTGTGAAGATCGCTTGCCAAGACACCAGACCTTGTCAGAGTGAAGCTGAGAACTCAGAATTCCATTTTATTAGACCGGACACCTTTTATTTGAGTATTTATCAGGGCTTACAAAAACAGCCCAGGAAATCTCTATCATTTTAATAAGGAAAGCCGCTGTCTGAGGAAACTGAAGGAAACACACAAAGTCAGAGAGGGAACTTATTAAATTAACGACACCCCAGACGCGTGTAAGAGGCCGATTCAAGTCTCTTTTATTCATCGGAGCAAAATGTCTGTGAGCAAGGATTGACGTAAGTTTTGATTTTACATTTTATATTACTAACATGTGATATAACATATATAAATGTATATTACCACGTGAATTTTAATATGTGAAAATCGCTAGTGGATGTCCCAGTTAATTGAGGCTGGCAACCTCAGCGTATAGAATGATGATTCATGAACCATCACTGCCAAGGGCTGGTGATTGCTTTATTGCTAGTTTCGTAAAGAGAACTAAAAGCATAAAGTAGTTCCAAGTTCCATATGGAGCAGGGAGGAAAAGATGAAAGAAATGATGTACATTCTAAGTATAATACTTACAGTTTCAAACTAGTGTAAATGTCTATGTGAAAATATTCATTTTAAAATTAATGGAAGTTTCAAACTTTTCAAATCAGTGTAAACATTAATGAAAACATATTCAGTTTATATTGTGAACACTTTTCAATCAGTGGAAATGTAAATGTAAACATATTCTGTCTGTACTATTAACCTTTTCATTTAAATGTAAAGTAACTATAAAAGCTATTTAATTTAAATGTAAAGAAAGTTTTAAATCAAGGGATTAAATTCTCATCGAGGGTAAATTGTGAGTTAAAGGGGATGGTGGAATGGGAAGAAAGGGACCCATAACCATGGGTTGGAAAACGCGGTGGAAACGCAATACTCAGAAGAGCATTTAATTTCTATTCTTTACCATAGTTATTGGTGGTACCAGCAGAAAGTACTGTCTCTGGAACAAGAATGGACAAGTGGCCTACTCTTTAAGACGAAGGACCAGCTTACGTAGACTCTCCTTGACGTTTCTGGGAAACGAGCTACACCCGACAACCTTGACCAGCGACCAGCGCGAGCAGTGTAAAAAGAACCAACCCGTCAGAAGGAGCACTTAGGTGATTATTATATCTTGTTATTTGTAAATTTACAAATTTAACTTCGATTTAACCCTTTTAAAGTTACTGCATGTTTTTCTCAGTCAACTTACTACACACACAATAAACTGAGCTATTCCAGAATAATAAGAATTCCCCTGAGTTAATCAGAGGTGGGGACTTAAACGAGCTAACATAAACCATTGCTTAATTCTTCACAAAGGTTGTCGGCAGATTCTAAAATTAACGTGCTCAGCCAAAAGCAGCATTGTTTTCGCTTATCTGAATATCTTGTGAAGACTCCGTTTGTAATAGAAGTGTCATTACCCTTCTATCTACAACTCTGCCAAGAGTAATCATGTGCAAAGGTAGACACCTTAGAAGCCTCATATAAGATACTCTTGAGTTTTGGCCACTGTTGGGCCACTGCAGAATCATACTACTCATTACCAAGAAAAGATCATCAAACTGAGAACCGACCATTGCAGACTCAAATATCATCTGTTCAACAAATTTAAAATCGGACACACAAAAAAAGTGTCCATGTAGGACGGACCAACAAACGATAGAATATGTCCTCCAAGACTGTCGGCTCCATGAGAGGAGCAAGGTGGCTGTATGACCTTCTCTAACCCAGCTTTGGAAGAAACTGCATGGTGACGACAGCATTCTCTTTATAAGAGAGATAGATGTGGTTGTCTGAGAGCGAAGGACGAAGTCGCCCTTATAGTTACCTAAAGCTCGTGGCTTGATTCATGAATGGTCACGGCAAGCCACGAAGTAAAATGTCACGAGACCACAAGTCTTCGAAAAGTCATATTTTCAACTGGTTTAGCAAAATCGCAATCTACTTAGTCCGGCAGCGCTATGTTCCTCATGCAAGGTAGCGTTAATTTGAGTGACGATGGCCTAGAATAACGATCTCACGAGTCGATCTAATACTTAATATGGAAACAAATGTTTATTCGCTATTACTATACTTTATAGGAACCGCGGAGAAGGTTAAGGCGGCCGGTAAACTGGCTCGTCCAACAAAAAGAAATGAGGTAGAAAAACTACACTTTTTTTCAAAGCTTATTTGTTTTAAAACAATTTACTAGCCGAAGAATAGTACGTTGATGATACCATTAGAACTAGACAGACAATGAGAACTTCTGAGACACAAAATTACTGCAACTTCAATCAATATCTGCTTGTTTGATTTTTTTGGTATTTTGTATCATTCTATAAGGTTTGCCGTTAAACAAAGACAAAAGAAAGCTCAGGATCACTATATACATAAAAGATTATCACAGCCGCATTTACAGTATACGTATTTGTATAAAATACATTACTAAGTTGTGAGCGATTAGTTTGTTCTTATATTGACATAGGTGTGTTCTGAGTTACTCCTACATAATTTTCTTATTATTGACCACGTCGTCCAGACACTCTCTGCGGTAATGCACCACAGTATCATTTCAACCAGTTAAATTGCAGCACAGTAAAGACTTTTTTACTCCAGATCTTGTGACAGTAGGTGGCCTTCATGTTTGGTAGCCAAAATAAAGTTGTGTGGTTGCGGTATTCATGCTACATGGATTGACATTGGTCTTCATTCTCACATATTTAAGTATACACATAGAATTTAACTAGCACGTCAGGAAAAGATAGAAAATACATAATATGCGCATACTATGTAAAGTGTGTACTGAATTTCAGTTATAAATTGAAGGAAATAAAGCATGAAGATAATGTTGAAACGCCCAGACGTTTAATAAAGTACAGTTTGCCCCGGGGCTTGATGTCAACCGTGCGACATAACACACATCTCAGAATGTAATCGCTTTTAAGTGGGTCACCTTCCTCTTTGGTAAAACTGTAGAATGAAAAAAAAAAACACAAATAAAGATGCGTTTTACTGGGAGAAAGGATAAAAAAAGACCTACGTTGCGGCCACAAGGCTTTCGTCAGGGAAAGACAAACGAAAAACAGAAGTGAAAGAAAGTGAGAATTAAGTAGAGAACATAAAACTATGAAAATAAGAGTAAACACTCGATGATGTGTGTCACATGATGGAAATAAAATGTCTGCCACTGAACCGGAAACCGGAAGTGGATTCTAAATTCAAAGCGTAAATTAAAAAAATAATGAAAACAAGGACTGGAAAACTGAGTGAGGAAAAAGTAATATTAATTTTTTTTTTTTTAAACTGAGAGTAATAAATAAGGGGAGAGAAGATGAAGAAAAAGTAATATTAATTTTAAAAAAAAAAATTCAAGGGTGATCTCAATCCTGATACAAATAGGACTAGACAGAAAAGGATGTCTCAGACAAAAGAGTGCTGGATATTCAAACCATGGGGTTTAAGGCAGCCCATAAGATGGATGAGGCGTTGTTAAAGGCGGAGCCGACTGTTGGCGTCCGAGGAACAGGATCTGATAGCTGTCACCTGGATGTCAGTGCCATGGTGGCCAGGGCCATTGAAGTAGATGGATACAGGTGTGGATCCCAACCGAGAAATGTCGTAGAGGTTTCTGCAGAATCTACCCCCAAGCTGTGTGTCCATTTGGCCGATGAAAGTAATATTGCAACGTTTGCATATAATAGCATAAATGACGTTCCGTGACTCGCATGTAAAACCATTTGTGATGGTGAACATAGCTTTAGGAAATGACACTGTACGTGTTTGGATTACATACTGGCATGTCTTACACCGTGACCGGTTACATGGCTGGGTACCAAAATGGCCACTGTTGACAGTTTTTCACGCGGCTCTGGACTAAGAGGTCCCTCAAATGCCACTTCAATGGCCCTGACCACCACGGTGCCACTTGTGTATCTGAGAATGGTATAACCCAGTCAAGTCAAATTTATTTTCAATAATATAATAATTGTATACAGTCAGTCCAGTTTATTTTGATTAACGAATCTGATTTTTCTCAGTCGTATACTGAATGCAAGATATACCAACAACGTTTAATCAGTCAAAAGCTAACAATGAAAGAAGATATTACAAAAAACAGCACGTCCACATCTGCGGAAATTATTCGTGAAACTATAAATTTAATTAATGAAGACATTCAACTTTATATTGATTTGTACTTCAGAACTGTAGTAGTGACATCGATGGGAATTTTTGGTGTTGTTGCAAACGTTTTAAATTGCGCTGTTTTTATGAAACAAGGAGTCAAGGACTGCATGGGAGTTTGTCTGTTGTCGCTCACTGTCACAGACTTTGCGTCTGTCGTTCTCGGACTTTTAACAGTGTTCTTTAAAATATTGATGCAAATGAACATAACGACTGACTTTGATCCTAGTGCTGTATACTATGTCCTTTTCCATGCCTGTGGTATGTTCTACGATCACTCAACCTTGACAACAGCTTTTATATCCGTCGAGAGAAGCCTGTGTGTATCATGGCCATTAAAGTTTAAAGATGTGACCTTCAGAAAGGCTGTCTATGCTAATGTTCTTATGTATGCATTTACCATATTCAGCGTAGTAATTCCACGTTATCTCACGAGTGGCCTCACTTGCCGATACATTCCAGAAACAAACTCCACAAGAACGGTGCTATGGTTATCACCCATTAGGAATCAGGTGGAGCTATATATCAACATATTTTCTCAAATTACAGTTGGATCTTTATGCATGCTGGTCGTATTTATCAGCACCTATATCATGATTAGAGACCTGCGCCGGTCCACGGTCTTCCAGTCTACACAGATGAGACATCGGAACACAGATGGCACAGAGACACAGCAGAATGACATTGCCAACCAACCAACAAGTCGGAGAGAAACACCCGCAGCAAACAATATCTCTTACTTCAGTTAATATATTTGTGTACTACGTGTTTAATGGCTCATTTCGAGACAACTTGCGAAGTTTAATTTGCAGCTTTAGAAGATAGAAAGACTAAGAACAGCCACAACCACATTCCTGTTCGTGTCAGTCTCTGAAAGTGCTGTCTGTTAAAAAAAAAAAAAGTTGTATACTTTTTTTAAAGCGTTTACGTCTGCTACATATGATCGTCTGCGTACGTCAAACAGCTTTATAGAACATTATGTAAAAAGCAATACAGGTAAAGGTAGTCGCATAGCAAATTCTGTTGTAGGTGACTGAAGTGTTAAGGACATCACTATAAGCGCAGGCATGGTGGAGTATGGAAGCGGCCGCTTCCCCTGAGCACATTCTCCAAGGCGGCACCTTTTTCATTTTTATTTTTACCTACGCAGGCACCCCCACACCAGCGCGCGTATTCATAAGAATTAACAAACATTGAACACTATGGATCATTTACAATAATTCAGTTTGTTTGATTACTACTTAGTGTGCGGAATGTTATCGCTACTCCTTCAGTTTTGAAAAGATACATAAAAGGCTGCCCCTCTTTAGCCTCTCAGAAGAACATTCCTTGTGGCGTGTCGTGAGTAGAATCACGAAAATTACAAGAAAACAAGAAACAATTGTACACTTTTCACATTTATATTGTTTTGTTCTAATAAGAATAGTTAAAAAATGTGAGGTTGGATGCCTACCTTGTTTTTGACACGCCTACGACGTCCTTTGCACCAGAGGTGGAAAACTCTGAATACTTGTTATGTGCCTTCAGCTCAGCAACAGGAGACTGCCCCGGCCATTGCGGCTTCACAAGAGGTGAAACCCTCTGAAGACTTGCAAGCGACCTTGAACCTAGGAGCTGGTTACGGTATCTGTGCTGCTGTGGCTGCACCGGTAGTGGCAGTGGAGTCCATGGTAGAATGTGTAAGTTCAGCTGGCTAACATGCAGAGGACACGGATGACAAAGTGAGGCTCTGTGCTATCGTCAAAACGCACAAGGGACACACTAAAGATCCACACATTTTGGTGACACAACTATAACACCTTATCTGGAACGTGCTCTGCTTGAAGTAGGGCCTTGTCAACCAGGGCCTTGTCAACCAGGGCTTTGGCAATTTCCCATAAGATGAAAGTGGACGTTATTTTCATGCAACTTTAAACAAACAAAAACAAGTGAAAAGTGTTCAAACAATCGACCGCCACTGGCTTGTTTACCCACCAAAATCAAACACTTCGGAATTTTTTTTTTCTGCTGGCGTTTTAGCAAATCGGTCGGATGCTTGGAGTGATGCAGAAATTGGTTACTAGAACTTTGCTAAAGGTACGTACACAATAGAAAAGCATGAAAAAAGTGAATGTCTAAAACATGGCAGAGAAAAATAACGTTTCCTTCCCAAAGTACGTTTGTTCGTGGAACGGAAAGAGACAGAGAACTGTGACGGTATTGCCTCCCCTGCTTTGCAGTAGTGGTCCAACAGTGGCCAAAACTCAAGAGTATCTTTGGGCTTCAAAGGTACCTACCTTCGCACAAGATTACTCTTGGCAGAGATGTAGATAGGAGGGTGATGACACTTCTATTACAAAGGGAGTCTTCACAAGATATTCAGAATAAGTGAGAACAATACTGCTTTGGCTGAGTATGTTAACTCTGTAATTCTGCCGCCGCTTTTGTGAAGGATTTAAGCACTTATTACTTTCAGCTCGTTTAAGCCCCCACCACTGATTTACTCAGTGGAATTCTATTTTTTTTAGTATAGCTCTGTTTATAGTGTGTGTAGTAAATTGACTGAGACAAACATGCAGTAACTTTAAAATGATTAAATCGAAGTTAAATTTGTAACATTACAAATAACAAAATTTAATAATCACTTTAGGTTTTAACCTAAAACAATTGGAAAATAATTTGAATAGTTATGGATCAAAAAAAGTTATCATCATGGTCTTTAAGGATCGTGAAGTGTTACAAGAAGTTCAAGCGGCAGCATAGATTTGAACTTAGCTGCCAATGACGGTTCTGCTCCTTCTTATGGGTTGGTTCTTTTCACTCTGCTCACGCTCGTCTCTGATCAAGGTTGTCGGGGGTAGCTCGTTTACCAGAAACATCAAGGAGAGTCTACTTAAGCTGGTCCTTCGTCTTAAAGCTTAGGCCACTGTTCCCTTCTTGTTCCAGAGATAGTACTTTCTGCTGGTACCACCAATAACTACGGTAAAAGAATAGAACGAAACGCTATTCTGAGTATGGCGTTTTCCACCCCATAGTTATGGGTTCCTATCTTCCCATACCACCATCTCAATTACTCAGACTTAACCCTCGATGAGAGTTAAATTTACTCCCTCTGGATAAAACTTTCTTTACATTTAAATAGAATAGCTTTCATAGTTAGTTTATATTTAAATGAAAATGTTAATAATACAGATAGTCTGTTTACATATACATCTCCTCTGATTGAAAAGTGTTCACATTATAAATTGAATACGTTTTCATTTATGTTTTACACTGATTGAAAAGTTCGAAAACTTCCATTACTTTAAACTGAATATTTTCACATAGACATTTACACTGGTTTAAAGCTTGAAAACTTACATTAATTTTAAAGTGACTATGTCTATAGGGACATTTACACTGCTTTGAACATGTAAGTATTATACTTAGAATGTACATCATTTCTTTCATCTTTCCCTCCCTGCTCCATATGGAACCTGGGACTACTTTATGCTTTTAGTTCTCTTTACGAAATTAGCAATAAAGCAGTCATCAACCCGTGCAGTGGTGGTTCATGAATCATCATTCTATAATCCCGGTGCGGTCGCTAAACTGTGAATTATCACGCTTGTGCGACCGCGTTGAGACCCCAATTGACTGTGACATCCACTAGCGAGTTTCAAATATTAAAATTCACATGGTAATATCTACATATATATATATATATGTTGGTTCACATGTTAGTAATAAATATGAAATGTAAATCACAACTTACGCCAATCCTGACTCACATACTTTTTGCTCAGATGAATAAAAGAGACTTGAGTCGGCCTCTTACATGCGTCTGAGGTGTCGTTAATTTAATAAGTTTTCTCTCTGACATCGTGTGTGGCCCTTCAGTTTCCTCAGTCCCGGTTTCCTTATTTAAAATGTTAGAGATTTCCTGGGCTATATTGTTAGTCCTAATAAATACTCCAATAAAAGGTGTCCGGTATTTTAAGAAGGAATTCTGAATTCTAATTCTTCACTGTAGCAGTCTGGTGTCTTGGCGAGCAATTTCTCAAGTGAAATAGCTTGAGAAAATGAACAGATTATATTCCCTGCCTTCCCACGCCTTCGTTTGTTATGACCTATCAAAAAACTTCAATCATATTCAAACATGCGGGTTATGGGGTAATTTCAAAATATTCCGACATCGGATAATTTTGAACGTAAGGCAGAGGTCTAAAGATTCAGAGAGAGAGAGAGAGAGAGAGAGAGAGAGAGAGAGAGAATGCAAGTATTGGCATTCTGCGGTCATCGCGAATATCGAGATTTAGGTTCCCAACGTACAAAAGAGGACAATTGTTTGGAACGTACTAAGCTGTTGGTTAAAAAAGATACATTTCTAGAACAACATTTATTTCAGGGAAATCGAAATGTAACATTTCTCAGTTTTGACATCTAAATAAACCGATATAGTCCTTATTTGCTGAGATTCTACCAACGGTAATATATATGAAATGAAAGTAGTAAGTACTTTGTTGTCATTGTAGATCCCATTGTTAATATTATCAGAACTGGCCAATTTTCTTTAAGCCTACGATATTTAACAGTAAATGGGGATTCAGTGGAACGATTTGTAAAGTGATTTACCCGGAGCAAGGCATGTTTAACATTTTCCTATCAGCAATTAAATAAATAGGAACTCTCAAAAAAATTTTTTTAACACGGCCAGTCTCACGATGGAACACGCCCCGAGTCAGGTGAAATCGCAGGTATCCAAATTAAAATGCCGGAACTTGCACCTAGGGAAACTCTTTAAGCAATGCTGCGCACATAATTTTAAGTCAGTTCTGTTGGATGCATTAAACATATTGTGCATTAAACATATTGTGCGTTAAACATATTGTGAAACGATATCATTTGTGTGCTTTTATTTTGAGTACAAAGTTAAAGTGTATAGTGAATGTAAAAGCATTTAATCAGTGATTTGAAATGGCGGGTGGCGCCTTTTTTCATGCGATCGCTCCCCAGAATATTAAAACCTAGCCATGCCACTGCTTCACCATACTAGGTCCAAGTTTTTGACGTAAGGTAACCAGTTCCAATTCTCGCTGCCTTCCCTAACTGAAGAGCAGGGGTCATGTGCTCATTTACAACTTGGTAGATTGGAGCGTGACGCTACAAAGTGTCGTTCCCGGATCCTGGTAACCGCTCCGCGAGAGTCAAAACTTAGGTAGCATTATCCTATCCTTTCGTTGTCATCTGAGAGATCCTAGGGAAGTCAGCGTGTCAACATACATGTCTTCTTCTCTTCTTCTTCTTTGATCCTTAGCCGCCGACCGTCAAAGCAGTCAGTGGCCATCACGCCTAGTGGCGTCTTGTAGGGCAACAACAAATTTATTCCACTTTGCTCGGTCGGTGGCCATCCTTCGTACAGTGCCCCAACTCTGGTTCATTCTTTGCATCTCAGCCTCCACAGTCCTCCGCCAAGTTGTTTTTGATCGGCCTCTCTTTCGTTTTCCTCCAGCGGTCCAAAGCATAGCTGTTCTTGTGATGGCATCGGGATCTCTTCTGAGGACATGGCCAACCCAGCTCCAGCGTCTGCCAGCTATGATGGTCTGCATGTCCTCTTGCTTGCTCCGAGTAAGCAGATCTTGGTTGGTGATGGTATTCGACCAAAAGATTCGGTGCATTTTTCTTAGGCATGTTGTGTGAAAAGAGGACAATTTCGACATTTCCTTCTCTGTAACTCTCCAACATTCCGCCCCATAGAGAAGCACAGAAAGCACACAGCTCTGATATAATCTTAATTTTGTGCTTGTGCTGTATTGAGAGGACTTCCAGATGTGGTTTAGGCTTAAAAAAAAGGCTGTTCTTGCTTTGTTCATTCTGTTGTTGATGTCTTTGCTTGCCCCGCCGTCTGGTGTTACTATGCATCCTAGGTATGTGAAGGTGTCTGTCTGTACCAGTTGCTGATTCCTTACTGATATGGGCTCAGGGTTGCTCACATTGAGCGTCATGACCTCTGACTTCTTTAAATTGATGTTAAAGCCCACCTGCTGGCTATACTTATTAAGTCTATCCTTTTTTTCCTGGATGTGTTGATGTGAATGTGCTAGCAGTGCAATGTCATCTGCATATTCCAGATCTTTCAATGTAGAAAATGTAATCCATCTTATTCCTCTTGGACTGCCCTCTGTTGTCTGGCGCATCACCCAATCTATAACTGTTAAAAATAGAGTGGTTGATAAGGGACATCCCTGTCGTACTCCTGTCTTCACCTCAAAGGTTAGGTTGCTCTGCCCAACACTGCACGTAAAGTTGGCATAGAGGCTTTTTATGATTGACACTATGCAGCTTGGAATTCCATAAGCCCTCAGTA
This sequence comes from Oreohelix idahoensis, assembly GCA_024509875.1. Taxonomy (NCBI): domain Eukaryota; kingdom Metazoa; phylum Mollusca; class Gastropoda; order Stylommatophora; family Oreohelicidae; genus Oreohelix; species Oreohelix idahoensis. The sequence continues at coordinate 16,344 of JAMPIV010015523.1, forward strand.
TTTTCCATAAACTGTCCCTATGTATACTGTCAAAAGCCTTTTCAAAATCAACGAAATTAATGTACAGCTGTCTTTGCCATTCTGAGCACTGCTCTATAATGTTAATGAGAGTAAATATATGATCTAAACATCTTCTGTTCTTTCTAAATCCTGCTTGTTCTTTCCTCAGTTTGTGGTCTACTGCTTTTGAAATTCTCTGTATAATTATCCTGCCTAGTATTTTGCTGGGAACTGAGAGAAGAGTGATTCCTCTTCAATTATTGCAGTCTGCAAGATCTCCCTTCTTGGGCAATTTGACAATTGTTCCTTTGTTCCACTCAGTTGGTGTTGTCCCTGTTTTCCAGACTTGTGCAAATAGTGGTTCTAATACCTTGTAGTTCTGCTGCTAGCTCAGGTTCTGTCTTAAATAGTTCTGCATTTAAGTTATCATGGCCAGGAGCTTTTCCATTCTTTAACCCTTTGATTGCTGTGATGATTTCTTCTTTTCGTGGAATGTCTGTATTAACATCTAGATCGTTTTCAGCCTCAGGAACATTCAATTGTGTCTCTGGTGGTTCCTTGTTCAGAGTTTCTCTGAAATGCTCTGCCCACCTTGTTTCCTGTCTCTCTGCTGTCGTGATGAGATTTCCTTACTTATCTCTTGCTAATGTAATATGGTTTGCACCTTGTTTTCCGCTGATGAATTTAGTTATTTTGTATACTGTGCTTTGTTCATTTCTCAGTGCTGTTTCTTCTGCCTGTCTTGCAAGATCGTCTAGGAAATTCCTTTTGTTGGCTCGGGTTTGGCGTTTAACTTCCTTGTCCAGCTGACTGTACTGTTCGCTATATAGTTGCTTTAACCTGGGGGACTTCGCTTCTGTTTTCTTTCTTTTCATTTCCTTTCTCATCGTTATGGTGTTTAATGTTTCTGGTGTTATCCAGTCTTGCTTCTTCCTTTCCTGGAATCCCAAGCATGATTTGCTGCTTTCCTTATATATTGTTGAAATGGTGTTGAATTTCTGGTCTATATCATCAGTCAATGTCTTTTCCTGACTTTTGGCAAATTGATATCGTTTCTTTATGTCAGCCGCAAAAGCTTTTCTGGTAAGGGGGTCCTTCAATTTGCTGATGTCAAACCTTTTCTGTGTAGTTACAGTTGGTCCAGCCCTTCTTAGTTTCACTTTCAGTTTTGCTACTACTAAATGGTGATCACTTCCCACATCTGCACCTCTTCTTACCTTCACATCTTGTAATGCATGTCTCCATCTACCGTTAATCATGATGTGGTCTATCTGGTTTCTGTCCCGACCATTTGGTGATTCCCATCTTAATTTGTGAATTTCTTTATGCGGGAAAAGTGTTCCTCCAATGACCAGGTTGTTAATGCTACAGAAACCTATTAATTTATCCCCATTTTTGTTTGCTGTTCCGCTGCCGCATTTTCCCATTACTCTTTCATTATATGTATTATGTCTACCAACTTTCGCATTGAGGTCTCATATTACTATAATAAGATCATATCTTGGTGTGTCTCCCATTTCTTTCTGCAGTTGTTGATAGAATTCATCCTTGACCTCTTCATCGCTATCATTCGTTACTGCGTAGCATTGTATTATTGTAGTATTGGTGGATCTCCCTCTCAATCTTAATCTTATCAGTCTGTTGTTGATGGGTTTCCGTTCCAGTTATGTCCTTTCTATTCCTTTCTGTAGGATAATGGCTACTCCTTCATTGTGCTGTCCATCCTCTCTTCCAGAGTAAAGTACTGTTTCTCCTGTTGCTGTTTTAACTTTTCCTGCCCCTGTCCATCTGCTCTCGCTTATCCCTAGAATGTGTAACCTATAGTTTCTCATTTCTGCCGTGACCTGTTTTAGTTTGCCCGTCTCGTCCATTGTCCTGACATTCCAAAATCCTATTCTTGTATCATGTTTTACGGTCAGGACGTCCGTTTTCATGTCAGTGGCTTCCTTTCGGCTTTCACCACTGACAGTCATACGAGTCTCAGACTCCGGATGTCCATCCCGCAGCAAAGTTTGTTTATTTTTTGTTGTTTCCGTAACTTCATTATTTTTTTTATATAGACAGGGGTGTCAGCCCTATGCTAAAACCCCCAACCTGGAGGACCAGGGTGTCTGCTTTAGTCTGACCCCTGCCCGCGCAAACCTGTCCAGCTTGGTAGAACCTTCCAGGAGTAAAACTCCCGCTGGCATAGCTCTGGGGGTAATCAGGGTACGCAAGCCGCCATACCTCGACAAGGTATTGACACCGGTGATGGCAGGTCAACATACAGGTATGACAGCTAAACTGTGTAACCGATAAAAGGTAGTCCCATAGCAGATACTGCCGTAGGGGAGTGAAGTGTTAGAGACTTCACTATACTAGGTCCAGCATCAACAGGTGAGGGTGACCAGTTCCTTTCCTCGCTGCCTTTTCCTTCCCTAACTCAAAGTCAGGTACCCATTTACAGCTGGGTAGACTGGAGCGTGTCGGTACCGTGATTCGCCCCTTGTCTCACGCTCCCACTCGGCAACCTCTCTTTCTCGCTATCACACTCCATACACTCTCCCCAATTCTACCACTCATTACTCCCATCTACCACTTCTCATACAGACCTCTCTCGATCTCATATCATGTCTATCTGTTTTTCCCTGTAATAATGTACCCCTCTGTAGAAGACCCCAAATCTATACCACAGACCACCCACGGTACCATGCACACTGCTCCATGCCCTACTTATACCCCAGCGCGAAAGAGTTGTGTCTGTAACGATTGCTCTCTCTCCACCACCATTAGAGTCTATAGCAAATCAAGTGAACCCGCCATATATAGACGTGTTGACTTTAAATTCTTATGCGCTACCCTGCACATTCATATCTCTGTACATGTCGAATGTATTTCGTGTGTCCTCTGAAACTTGCTGTGCCTCGCCCATATTCAATGTTCCCAACTGGCAGGTGCTTAGTCGGGTCAGGACAGTCATCGAGACAGACACCCCCAGTAACGAGTATAGGCCTGCATAACACGGTATCTCTATATCAGTCCAATCCACCGCATTAGCTACTCTAATCATCGCCAAAATCTATTCAACCACGCACACCTATCATATTAATTCCCTAAACCCTCATTCTTATAACCTCATCGCTTCCCACACGCACTACCCATCTGTAAACAGCCTTCAATCACTCCCACACCTGCTAAGACCATCTCAGTTCCATACAATCCACCACTGCTAGACACGTTACCTCTCGCTACAACTTTATCTACCCCACTCATAATCATACTAGAGGTACATGATATGTTCCTCCGCAAAGTCCAGAGTTTGACATGTAAGTCAGAAGACGAGACAATGGTCTCCTTTACCCTCCCATTGTTACTATGCTCATACGCAGTGGTCGTCACGCGCGCCCTCGCCGCGTGGGTGCGTCCGCCGTAACTGTGATCATCACTAAGCACATCACGAGCCTACCAGACCAGTCTCTCAAGTCATTAATATAATCAGACATCTTTCCCCCCTGTCACGCTTCGTCACCCCACAGCACCCACCTCCAGCGCGTCACTCCCCTAGTGTGTCACTATTCTCTGCCCTACTAAAGACCTCTGCCTCTCAACTCGACTCCTGTCCCCGAGAACTTCGCATATTCTATAGTCATTAGCTACGTAGTTCACAGAGAATTTGACGGCCTTAGCTCGATTACGCAGATTTAGTGTATAGAATTATACACACTCATCGCACACTCCTATCTACTTCTCAGTATATCTATCTGTCGTGCCTCATCTCACTCTGTTACGCCTAGAGATGTATATATATATCAATCGTGAATACTGGTACCGTCTATCTCATATCAGTGATATGTCATATGTATTTCTACACTCCTAAGCTACAATCCGTCTCTTGTAACATGTGTACCATATATTCACCTCTCTCTGTGACTGCTATCCATGATTACGATAGCACCCCCCTAGAATAGAAGATAAGATCAGAGTCTATATAGATGCTCTAGAGCCCTCGCGCCCACACACTCCAGTCCGCGGACACGCCTCCTCACCTCAAAGATCTTGTCACCCGCCATTATTACTAATATGTTTATTTCGTAGTGCTTATGTTTCTTTTTATGTGGCTTGTGCTATTCGTTATTGTTGAGGTACTGTCATCGTGTACATGTCATGCCCTTGTGCTCCCCTGTGTCGTCTGTATGATACGTTGTTCCTGTAAATATAGATGCGATCCTTTGTGACTTGAGTACACTGCTAATATGTAGGTTCACGTTCTATTATGGCAACTAATGGGGTTCGCATGACGTGCACCGAGTTGCTTGCCGTATGCACATGCGACTTTAGTACGCCATCCTACCGCTAACTTGTACACTTGCATGAAGAAGAGACAGAAAAATGTAAGAATAGAATAAATTCAGTAAAGAACAGTAGAGCAAGTCGTGCAGTGATATACCTGATACTGTGATAGTTACTAGACACCACTCCATAGAGTACTAGGTTACTGAGAGCCCTCATGTTGCGCTCATTCTAGTACCTGCTTGCCAACCCAAACAGCACACTCTCCCGGCTCCATCAGCTTCTCAGTCGTTATGATCGTAGACGGTCAGTGTCTTATTTGCTTCCATCCGCAAGCTGTGTCCGCAGACCCTTATCTATGTATTGTAGCACCGCCTCTCACGTAGTAACGCCTCTCTTACAAAGTCAGACTCTAAATGGACGGCAACTACGATCTTGTTATGTCTGGATCCCCTCACTGTGTACTCGCTATACGCCCCTCCCTAGATCTCTCAAGGATGACGCCCCTGCCCACTCCCAAGCCTTCCTTCTTTTACCCCCCTGCCGCCTCCGCGAAGGCGAATGCACATCCTCCCCTCACCCCTCCTCAGTCGTACATACTCTATACATCGCAGATACACGGCCGCCTGTCCCACTCGCGCGAATCTCCTCCAGCGTTCTTCGACCTATTGTCTCTCGTATGAAACTGTCCACACGAAAGTTCCACCCTTCCTAACCCCTCTACCTCTCCATCACAACCATCTGACCGACTATCTCACTCTATATGTCCACATCACACTATGTAAGACACCAGGTGTATCACCTATCAGAGATCCTACAGGCCTTATCGCCATCAAGCGGCTCATTTGAGATGCACGATGACGTAGAGCCAGCGTTTCGAATGGCCCTACCTCCTGACATCTGAGTGAGGGACGGTATCTAACCTCTCCTTTAGTCTCTCACCGCGCCGCCACACCAACACATCACTCCGTACAAATGAACTCCACGCACCACCTAACGACCGCGTGTGCACGTCTGCACCTGTCTTCAGAACCTGCCCTACCTATACATACCTGTGTCATGTTCACCTCATCCCAATCAATTCCACATTTATTAGACATCCTATTATGCCACCCTGTCACACAACTCTCTGTCTCTATACCGTAGCCCTTCCTATTCAAGTGTCAGAACCCCAACCCCCACCACCTAATCCACATCTCTCTGTCCCTGTCACCCCTCACTCTACACACTACTCTCCACCACTCGAACTACATTGTCCTCTCCTCCAAGTTCTCCATCCATCATACCCTACAGACAAACACATTGCCCACGCTCACTGTTATACCCTTCCTCGCCAGATTCACATCACATATACAAACAATAGTCAAGTGTCTCACTCCCTCGCTCATCCATGAGTAATCAAATCTCAATGTACCTCTAATACACATCCTGCCTTAAACCCCTCCTCTATACAATCGTCCTCACTACTATCTATAATCCCCTCTCCCGCATCCCATACCACTCTGACACACATTTCCTCCATCCGCTCCTTCTGTCCACAAACCATACTTAGAAATCAACACCGAAAGATCTCACAGTACACACCCTCTGAGCCGAACAATCAGATGCATCAGTTCTTCCATCAAGCTGCATAAGACTCTAAGATCCATGAACATTACAGTCAACCCCTAATCCTACAGTCCCTCCACGACCCAAACTCCGCTATCTAGACTCCCCAACAAATCCATCTTCCCCATCAATCTTAAACCATTATCCACCACACTATATCTCAGACGGCATATATATACCCTACATCCTCCCCTCTCCCCCCACCTACCCCACTCCCTCACCCACACATGCAACCCTCACTATAGTACACATATATGTCTTGAGAAGAGAATAGATAACTGGATATTAACGTGATCCAGCACATACGTCCCATTCAGTCGAGAACAGAGCTATCTAGCACGGCAGATAGAGAACATGAGGCGCAAGGGTCTCCTCGCGCTCTCCATGCCGTTGTTCGTGATGAGGCTCCTTTAGTAAACGCACAGTGATGATATGTGTACAAGACCGATGCTCAGAATGTCACTCCCTCTAGATCATTTGTAGCCGCTGCAGTAAGACACTTATACTGGACGGCGGCTCGTCCGTAAGCCTAACACGATATACTCTTTTAGCAGTATTTGTTTCGCATCTGCTGATGATTCCTATTGATCTGTCGATCTGTCTCGGCTCGAAGAAAGGCTGTGAGAAGGTCATTGCTAAGCTACTATCTCATGCAATCACCTGTGAGAGCTACATCAACTGTACCATTTCGACTACGAGCTTGAGCTCTCGCAGACTACAACATGTTTCCCGACCCAGAGGTATACGCAATAGTTCATTGCATACTGCGCTCTCACCGCCGTAGAATGACTCTGCCCGAAAATGTAGACTCGACTTAATGTGCCCCATACTTGTCAATCCGGCCCATCGCCTCATAGTGCACACGCAACTCGCATTCCAAAACCACTCAAAAGACAACATATGACTAGGTCCTACTGACATCTCCTAGTTGTTTATGATTAGATTATGCTATTTCTTCCCAGAAGAATAATGTAGAATAGTGCTCATTAGAATATTACCAACATCCAGTTCTATAAACTCTACAACGTCATCCACACCTCTTCTATCAATACTTATCATGTGTCACATAGTCACCATGATCCACTCCGTATAAACACTATTACCAAGAGTACATCATACCACACTCGCCATCGTGTGTATACAGATATGAGTGGCTCTCATGCTCCCAATCCACCCACGTCCTGCTCACCACTCTTCCAAAGTCCCACTATCCACGTAATTATCATCCTACCGCATCTCTCCAGCTGAAATCCCCCCCCCCCCCCTATGTCACTGACCATAGTCGCAAGAGATAAGACATGAATAAAGACATGCCCCATCTCCCCCCCCTCCCCCCCATATAAACGTGTTAGTCGTATAGTCACCCTATGATCATCCGCACGCTCCTACACAGTTCCTCCTCCTCATAACTCTGTCTCATAGTACATTATGAAAATTTTCTCTCACACACTCCACATCACCTCCAGCAAGCCTAGCAAACTCCCAAACCACGATGTGTTTCAGACCAAAAACCATAGGGATTTTCCTCTCACAAAACGCCCATTTACTACCGCGTCCATACGATCGACTGCTCGTGAAAGCAAGATTGCTAAATGCATCTCGATAAGCTCCATCACAGTTATAATAGTCATCATTCCACATATCAGACTCTTAATGATACCCAAAAAAAATGCTAGACGTCAACCCACCATCTCGTACGTCCATACTCCTCTACGTCAAATAATCTGTAAACTTCCCAACCCGTCCCACTCATCCCTACAAGTACCCTTCTACCCAATATGTGAATCACTCCGTATCTATCCTCGCTGTATAGACATCAAATGAGGTATCTGCTCTATTCACACACTCTACCTTCTTTTCCCACATTACCTATATCCCAATCGAAAAATCATCTTACCTAGAACTTCCCTGTTGTGTCATTCTTTATCCCATGCCCCCACACCTCAAACCCCACGTCCTTAACTACCATTAATGTCTAACTTAAACCATCGTCCCCCCTCCATCTCCCCACATCACCACACCCTGTCCAGCTCCATCTAACTCAGCTCCCATCCTTCGCCATAGACCCCCTCTCAGTCACCCTCTCTAAAGCCATCAACTCCCGTCTAACTCACGTCACACCGATATCTCATTTTACTCCCTCCCCTCTATCGCCCATCCGTAACAGATCAACAGAGACCTACTGTGTCCTCCTATCAATCAACTATCATCTACCCTGTCAAGTCACATCCCGCCACTAGATCAGAGATATAGACCACGACTATACCTATCAAATATCTCACCACCTACAAGTCTCACCACAATGTCCAATCCCTTGTTAACCTCTTGTACTACCTGTCTCATACTCTCTCCCCCCTTACTACTGTGTCCCCCACCATCTTCCCCACCCCGCTGTGAGTGTGTGGGATAGAGAGATACTGACAACCCCCCACCCCCCTGCCAATGTCCCCCACCACCCCCCCCCCTGTCCCCCATTCCCCTTCTCTGGCTCCCACTAAAACCGACCCCCCCCCAGGCCCTCCCTTAGTAGATATGCCTTGTACCTCCCCAGTAAGTCCTTGCCAACTGGTGCAAAGATGAGAGCCATAATTCGAGGGGTGCGCGGATGGTGCGAGATCTTATTGGGTAGCGCTCCGCCGCAAATCATGGTGGTACCCTATAATAACGCCATTATCGGAAATTAGCGTAGTCTGATTGGGCATCCTAGAGATATATCATTCTCCATTGTGCAAGCATGACATGATCAGAGATCAGATGTGTCTGTAGTAAGATGATATGAGTACTCATACATAAGTGATATAAATTGAAAAACTATAAAAGATTAAAGAAACACTTGTGACTGTCCACTTCCGGGACATATCTCTATGTGTGTCCCGAGCCTCGCTCGCTAAATTGTCGAAGCCACGCTCTGACGAGATGTAACGATACCGAAAGTACTGAATGTGTTGGTTTAATTTTGTAGTTCTTACTCTCAAACAGACAGTGGCGACTGCCTAGATGAAAATATTCCCGCTTAGGAGATTTCAAGCGCCCGAGTTCGAAATGACCATGCTAGAGGGCGTTCGAATTAATCGGAAGGTAATGAGATGAAGACACACTTAAATACAATATGACAGCGACTCAAGCCGATCCTTACCCTGTAGATTCTTGCACTGATCAAAAACCTGATCATTACAAACACAAAATTCCTCCCATTAACGCAGTATGTGAAATTCGCAACAAAAGAATGAGAAGTGCAGTGAACGCACTTCCTTCCTCATAGCCCCCTTCAGCCCCACACATAGCAGACCATCCATTCACCGTAACCGTCCGTGATGTCTAAAGTCTGGGAGAAGGGTGCAAGAGATTGGAAGTGATTGTTACTGCTAACAAGTTAAAAAGAACAACTGAAGAAATTCTCTGGTAAACGAACAGGAGAAATTAGCATTAAACCTACAAGCTGAGAGAGCCATCGAAAGTTAAAGACCAGATATCAGGGGGCGTATGTCTACAGAAATGAAGAAACATAGAAGGAACAACTGATCAATTTGGAAACTCCTCTGCTTAAATTCAAAGACATCATAAAGACAGCTGCATCAAAAGCAAGAGGGGAAGTCCGACTTGGGAACAAGGCAGAAAGAGTTACACCTTTGGTGGACAGAGGAAGTAAAAGAGAAAAAACAAGAGAGAAAAATGCATGGAAAACAATACTTATCGTGGGAATGACCTAAAAAACACAGCAGGAAAAACAGAGAAATATAGAGAATATGTGATACTGAGAACAGAAGCAAAGAACAACGTGCTAGTAGCAAAACAGAAATCCTGGGAAAAATTTGGAGAAAAGCTAGAAAAAGATGCGCAAGAAAACAGACAGAAATCTGTGTTATCTTAACTTAAGACCCTCAAAGAACGATGTAGGACAGTGAAAAAAAAACAATGCCCTCTCAAATTTATAAAGGACAAGCAAGGCAAATTGCTTACTGCCCCGAAGGAAGTAATGGAAAGATGGAAAGAATATGTCTCAGAACTCCTTGATGGTGAGCAAGGTCAAGCATCAGAAATGATAACCACTAGCATAGAAGAGAACACCAATGGGCCCCACACACATGTTGTCAATCCTGTGCAACGAATCTGCGCTGCTGGTTGAACCGAAAAGGACGATCGATGCGTTTTACAGTTCCAGTGGTGTGGAGGAAACCGACAAACCATCTTAATGATTGTTACTTTTGCATGACTCCTCCAATTGGACATGGTATTTCTAAGAAGAAAAAACGGCCTGTGACCAATCCGAATATTCCCTCTGCTATGCGGCCAGTGCCTCACGGGGAAGGACTTCCTGTTCCGGACCCAACAGAATCTTATACTCTGGATGATGAAGATAATAAGACCAGTGGACATCCGTCACCTTTGAAAGCATATACATCAAGAGATCCTGATTTCTTACCTATTGAAGAGTCTGCACAGCCACATAAAATTACCCAGAGTGAATTGAATGATCTAGTGAGAGATCTGGAATTGCCAAAAAATAAAGCAGAGCTGTTGCGGTCCAGACTGCAGCAATGGAATCTTCTAGAAGAGAATGTGCATGTGTCTGTGTTTCGTGCTCGGCAAAAAGATCTGCTTTCATATTTTAAAATGACAGATAACCTCATTGCTTGGTCCCAACGACAATCACTTGAACCGAGGAAAAAGAATGTACTTAACGAACCACTTGTACAATCCCACAAGATCTTGCTCCCTCCTCTCCACATCAAACTTGGACTAATGAAGAATTTTGTAAAGGCCGTGGATCGAAATGGGGCAGGATTTTTATACCTTCGTGATACATTTCCAAGTTTTAGTGAGGCCAAAATCAAGGAAGATGTATTTGTCGGTCCACAGATACGTCAGCTCTTCCGAGATCAGCGTTTTGATGATATCCTCACAGGTGATGAAATATTAGCTTAGAATGCTTTCCAGCATTTGGCCACAAACTTTCTAGGAAACAATAAGGCTGAAAATTACCAGGAGCTTGTAGAACCCCGCTTGCAGCGCTACGAGAGGGGTGCAACATGTCTTTGAAATTACACTTTTTACACTCTCGTCTGGATTTCTTCCCTGCTAACTGCGGTGCTGTCAGTGTCGAGCATGGGGAACGATTTCATCAGGACATTACTACCCTCAGAAAAAGGTATAAGGGAAATGGAATGCAGCAGTGCTAGCAGACTATTGTTGGACCCTTGTGAGAGATGCTCCAGAAACTCATTACAAGCGACAGGCAAAGAGGCGTCGCTGTGAATCATTTCCGCTATGAGCATTATCATCATATGGTATGTATATGCAAATGTATAAAACTTGTTTTATAGATTTAAAAAAAAACTAGAGCTAAGCTGGTGTTTTAACGGCCATTTTCATATTCAGCAGCCCAAACAACATAAAGGTAACGTGGTTTAATCTCAGATACACACAAAAAGTCAAAATTTGTTGTCCAGTGTAATTATTAAGTGAATTGAATGTCTGCACCCGTCTGATTCATAAATTAAATTAGTAGTATCATCAAGGTTTACTCCTGAAGCCTTTCCCGTAAACGGATATTCCCGCAAGGCAGCGGTGGTTTGAATTCACAGTTTTATCTTCTCCTAGATAGGCTACCAACCAAGGATCACGAGCCATATCAGCCCAAAGGTGCTGGTTTTAAGGTGCCAGTGGCTCACCTTTGCCCCCTTCTCTAGTCAGTGGAAACAGTTCCGCCGGGCTCAAATTGAGCCATACGTAAAGGCCGAGAACTGGGCCTGGTATTCAGAGGCTATTTGAGGCGCGTGCCATGGAAGCAATTATCTGCAGTGAGAGCTTATCTTCCCGGCTATGACAATCTTTGCAACCGCAAGGCCCCGATATCTCATTAATTATTCACTGACAATCTTCGCTTCGCTGAGCGCGTTGGCTAACAGACGTCTTCTTCTTCTTCTTCCATCCTTAGCCATCAACCGGCAAAGCAGTATGTGGCCAGTACGCCTAGTGGCGTCTTAGGGCAACAACAAATTGATCAATCTATCGCTGTTTCCACCACGCCTGGTGGCGTCTTTGTGGAACAAAAACAGACCAAACAATCTATCATTGTTTCCGTAATCAGATTGGTTGGCAAGCAGGTGATCAGCCCACTGTGCCTAACAGACGTAACCTGCCGCTTTCTGTTTACAAACAAATCATTCAAGAGTACAAGTGTGGTTTACTACCAATCGTTTCTTGCATACCAAAAATGACGGAAGGAATCATTAGTGAAGAAATTAAGCTATATAGAGTGTACAGAAAGATGCATCTATTTTTACAGGAAAACGTTAGTATCCCGTGGCGGGCTACATTAAATTGCAGTGGCGTAACTACACTTTAAGGGGCGCCCGAGCATAAATTAAGTGTAAGCCTTCTATTATAATGAGTATAATCTTACTTACTTACTTAGTCGTTCCTATTCAGCCATGAGGTGTAAAGCTGTCCTCCTCCTTGCCTGGTTCCATTCTAGTTCTCGGTCCTTCAAAGACTGTCTAATACTGTCCTCCCAGCGGACTCTGGGTCGTCCTGGAGGTCTGGATCCCTGGCTCTTTGTTTCCCATGCAGACATGGCAAGCCGATCTTCTCCATCTTAGTTAGGGATCTTAGTTGGGACTGTTCTATTTGGGTCTGCAGCGGATGGGATTTTAGGCCTTGACGGATCGTCTGGTTGCGGACCATGTCTCTTCTTGTTACTTCAACCACTTCCTCAGATACCTCATTTCTGAGGTTTGGATCTGGCTTTTGTGGGTTGTAGTCATTTCCCTTGACTCGTATTAATACGTCAAAACGGGGACATAGGTGGAGCGGAATACTGCCATCTTTGTCTTCTTACCAACTTCTCTTTTGCTGAGTAATCCTCGATTTATGGCATGAAAAAGTCTCCCAGCTGCTGCTCTTCGGGTAGCCAACTCTTCTTTGATGCCTTCCTTCCAGTCTATGACAGCTCCGAAGTATTTAAAGAGGTTGACCTCCAGAACATGTTCTCCCAGCTTAATCTGATGCCTTCTTTCCTCTCGAAATATCACCATGGTTTTTTGTTTTAGAGCTGCTGATGACCATCTCTCTCTTCTCCAGTTCTTCTTTCCAGACTTGCAGTTTGGATTGAAGATGTGCCTCTGATTTAACAATCAGGGCAACATCGTCAACAAATACCAGCTCTGAAATACAGACCTGTCTCATCTTCCAGTACCCCACTGAATACTTTCTTGTTCTCTCCTTACTTGCCTTGATGACATCGTCCATGGGGAGTATGAAAAGATAAGGTGACAGGATATCACCTTGTCTTACACCAGTGGTAGTCATGAACTCTTCTGACTTATGGTTTGCCGTTCTAACATAATATAATTTCTGCAAGACTTGTAGAAGCTCTGTATAACATGAATCAGAGGTGCTGGAATATTCTTCCTTGCCAAACAGTCCCAAAGTTTGCTCCAGGGGGACCCTGTCAAACGCCTTTTCCAGATCTATGAAACAAAGATGGATCTCACTCTTATACTCAAGGGCCTTTTCACTCAGCTGTCTGAGTGTGAAGATTAGGTCTTGAGTACTTCGGTTTGCTCGGAATCCGCACTGGACCTCATCCATTTGTGGCTCAGCTAGGCGTCGGAGTCTCTGCTCTAGGATTCTAGAGTAGATTTTACCAGGGACACTGAGAAGGGATATATCTCTATGTTTTCCACATTGTCGATTGTCACCCTTTTTGAAAATTGGTGTTATGATGGCAATCTCCCAATCCTTTGGTATGGTCTTGTTGCACCACGCTGCCTGTAGGACCCTTAAGAGTAATAGGTCGCCTGATGTTCCCATGTACTTAACCATTTCTGGTGTTATACCATCATGCCCTGCTGCTTTGCCCATCTTGATTTTCTCCAGTGCTGCCTTCAGTTCTTCCATCTTTATGTCATCTTCACCACCATTGGTTTCTCTTCTGTGCTAGTGGTTATCATTTCTGATGCTTGACCTTGCTCACCATCAAGGAGTTCTGAGAAATATTCTTTCCATCTTTCCATTACTTCCTTCGGGGCAGTAAGCAATTTGCCTTGCTTGTCCTTTATAAATTTAAGAGGGCACTGTTATTCCTTCCTCATGTTCTTTAGGGTCTTATAGAACAATTTATGGTTTTCTTGCGCATCTTTTTCTAGCTTTTCTCCAAATTCTTCCCAGGATTTCTGTTTTGCTGCTAGCACCTTGTTCTTTGCTTCTGTTCTGAGTATCACATATTCTCTATATTTCTCTGTTTTTCCTGCTGTGTTTTTAGCTCCTAAGTATTGTTTCCATGCCATTTTCTTCTCTCTTATTTTCTCTTTAACTTCCTCTGTCCACCAAGGTGTCCTTTTTCTCTTGTTCCCAAGTCGGACTTCACCACTTGCTTTTGATGCAGCTGTCTTTATGATGTCCTTGAATTTAAGCCAGAGAGTTTCCAATTCATCAGGTTGTTCTTCTATGTTTCTCACTTCTGTAGCCATACGCCCCTGATATCTGGTCTTAACTTCTGGCTCTCTCAGCTTGTAGGTTTTAATGCTCATTTCTCCTGTTCGTTTACCGAGAAACTCTTTCAGTTGTTCTTTTAATTGTTAGCAGGTAACAATCACTTCCAATCTCTGCCCCTTCTCCCAGACTCTAGCATCACGGACGTACGTGAATGAGCTCTTTCTAACTATGGCATAGTCGATCACTGACTTCTCATTCTTTGTTGGTTCACATCTGCGCTTATGGGGGAACTTTGTGTTTGTAATGATCAGGTTTTGATCAGTGCAGAATCTAAGGAGTCGCTTTCCATTGTCATTAAGTGTGTCTTCTCCATACCTTCCGATAATTCGACCCCCTCTATCAAGGTCATTTCCAACTCTGGCATTGAAATCTCCAAGCAGGATAATTTCATCTAGGCAGTCGCCCACTGTCTTTTGAAGTACCTCGAAGAATTCCTCCTTGACCTCTGCTCGCTCATCTTCATTTGGCCCATATACAATGACAAGGTTTACTATGGTTTCGCCTTCTTTTAGTTTTAGGACCATAATGCGCTCCGAGACAAAGTTCCAATCCTGATACTATCCTTTTGGTTTTTTGCCACAATACAACCCACGCCCCCTTTAGCTCTTTCTACACAACTGTAGCGCAGCCTGTCGTTATCGAGATCCATAACTCCTTGTCCCTTTTTCTTCGTTTCCTATGAAAGCCAGGATTTCTAGTTTTGCTTTCCTCATCTCTTCCATTAGCTCCTCTTCTTTCCCATTTATACTCCTTATATTCCATTTTCCATAATTCGTAGTCCGTTCCAGTTCGTTGCCTTTAGAATCAGTCCGGTTTTCTCTCTTACATTTCGTGTAATCAGGTTTTAAGGCAAACAGGTGATTGGCCTGTTGTGTCTTTGCATGATGGAAGGGCTGCCTCATTTCTACCTCCATGCAAGCCACCCTCCTCCTTTTTCAAACGGACTTGGGACCGGCCTAAGCGGAATATAATCACCTTAATCAATATATGGCTAGTCTGTTAAATAATATGTAGGTGTCATGAGTTGATTTGAATTTTTCGGTCAACCAGCCTGTCAGTTACGCGCTTTGCCTACCTGTATTTTTGTCCATGCCCTATTTTAATGTTATTGATGCTTTCGCTCATTGTCACGCATTTATCTACGTGTCAGTCTTAGCTCTGACAGCGCTAGAGGACGCCCCACATGTGTAACCGTATTTCTTCTATATTAGTCGATAGAAAGATTTTGTGTTTTCGGTCTGCTAATAGTCCAACTGTTCGTTTGAAATCGACGAACGAAATAAGCCCATTGGTCGTGCAACACTTTTCTTATCCGCTGGCTCGCGCGGTGTAACCTTTTGATAACCGGCGACGCAGTAATAATCTCCCTATAAAAAGCGAGACATGACCCCTTTCATTCTGTTGCATAGAGGAAGAAGCAAAAGTGGCAGTTACTTTGTAACTGGGAAAATTTTGCCGCTCCTTCTGGCCACCTGCACGACTTCATAAACATAGTTGTGCCTAATTGTGGGTATACAAACGAGTTCTCATCAGTCTCTAGAGAACAGGTCCCTGTGGTATCAACCACCGATCCTGGGATATAGTTATAATTCCTTCTGGCCCCCTGGCCAGCCCACACCAGTAATTTACAGTAATCAACCAGAGACAGAGGTTTTCTTCTTGTCAGAGCTTCAGGGGAGTTGACAGTAGTTCCAGTGGAGTAGGATCTGGATTTGACTTTGTTTGTCACCGTCTAAGGATTTAACCTGCCAGCCTACGTCAACCGAAATACTGGATGTACTTGTCCCACATGTGGAAGTGTTGTCCTGTCCAGTGTTGTGATTGTGTAACTGCATGTTCCATATTCCTTCTCACATTTTCTTTCTTTGTACTGTTTTTTTCCTCTTAATCCCATTGTAGTTTATTTCATATTTGATGCCATACGGCTTAGTTAAGTTAATTCTCTCCTTTGATTGGTTGCATGTATGTCTTTGATACCCTGATAGATGTTTGCATTGCTAATTTGTGTTTTGAGTTGTACGATTTAGATATTTATTAAATCGAGACAAAAGATTGATACCAGAAAAGCAGTGTTCCCATGATTGCTGCGTCCTCTCTTTATAATCAAGACCTAGAGAGAAGGGGTGCCTTCGACTAAACAAAAGCGAAGGTCTAAATGAGGACTGAGGTGTCTCCGTAACCTGTTATCTTGATTGTTGAACATCACGTATAGAGAATCACCAACATTGATTCTTTCTTTATCACTCTTTTCTGCATCTCACATTCATTTTGCACTCAGTCTGGAAGCATGTGCCTTCCAAATTCACATTTAAATAAACACCCCAACCCCTTAGACCTATACTGCTTATTTAATAGCTACTATTACAGACAGACAGACAGATAGATAGATAGATAGATAGATAGATAGATAGATAGATAGATAGATAGATAGATAGATGGATAGATGGATAGATGGATAGATGGATAGATGGATAGATGGATAGATGGATAGATGGATAGATGGATAGATGGATAGATGGATAGATAGATAGATAGATAGATAGATAGATAGATAGATAGATAGATAGATAGATAGATAGATAGATAGATAGATAGATAGATAGATAGATAGATAGATAGATAGATAGATAGATAGATAGATAGATAGATAGATAGATAGATAGATAGATAGATAGATAGATAGATAGATAGATAGATAGATGCATGAACGGTGTGAGGGAGACATAGAAAGACCTAGAACTAATAGCACAGGACAGGAAACATTAGCATAAACTGTATTGACGGCGTGTGCTCCTTGTGGAGTTGAAGCTTTACGAATCAGTTTTTTAACTTAATATAAAGTCCTCAAATAATTTATGACGTCTTCTGTTTGCAAACTATACAGGGCTGGATTTATGTTCTGTCTTGTCTGGCGGAAAGTAAAATTTGCTTTAGTGTGTCCTGTCTCCACTGAATGCCAAACCGCAGTGTTGATGTTGTTAACAAATTCAACATTATCATCCCTCCTAATTCTTTTTCTTTTTGGCTCAGACATAATACTTGAATTTATTTCAGTTTGATTACATGGTCCTGTCTCCATAACCTCATTATCGACATCAAACCTTCCATTAACATCCTTGGTTTCAGACGATTCGATATCAGACTCCTGCTGAAAATCTGAGTCGTCTTCACTATCCTGTGAATAAATACTACAATCTGATTTATTATCACTATCTAGAATTTCTTCAGATAATTGTCTAGCTTGATCTGAAATTAACCTACGAGATCTGCCAGAAGTTGTCGGCGTGGCCATTTGATCTGATAAAATATGCGCTTAAAATCAGAATTAATATCCAAACCCAAAAACACGTTCACTCTTAAATGCACGAGGCAAACAAAAGAAAGTTTTTCCTGTCGGAAATGAATTTTTTGGGTTGTTAAAATTAGAGAACAGCCGTATAATAGGAGCAAAAGCTACGACACGAAATATCGTTGATTGGGTCAAAATGTTCGATCGGTACTACCGATAAAACGGTTTTTGGGACTGAAAGAGTTAAAGCCATAACATTAAATAGATAACACTCTTGCAAACATTATATTAATGAAAACAGAAATTTATGCCTTAGGTGTATTTTCAAGCTTTTGTCAGCGTGATATGTGAATGTAGGTTTCTTTTTAAAGAACTATAGCTACTACTTTTGACAGGCTTGTGTGAAGCATTCAGAGACACGGCACCAGCATAAGTAAAGCAACTGTGATGACAGGTTAGTTCACGGTTTTGATAGGACCAAAAGTAAGTCACCACGTATTTGTAATCAAAGAATTTTTGCAAATATGATGGTGTCCTACCATGTTAAAAAGGAGATCATGGAATAACAAGCATGTTGTTATGAGAGAGATAATATTCTGCTGAAAAAATAAGTGAACGCTTGAAATGTTATCTTCTTCGCAAACAAGATGTGTCGCTCTTTTTGTAAGGACTAAATGTTTCAGAATTGAAAAGCTGCTGCTACTTGAGTGGGTAATATCCAGTTACCGGCCAATACTGCCCATCTAAGAACTCAGCGCTTTGCTCTCAATTTGTGGTTCCTTTCATATTTTCCTTTCCTCTGTTCCTTCCTGTTCACCGTTGTTCCTATATTGTCTTTTTTTTGGCAAAGAAATGGATGGAGAGCAGAATAGCATCAGACAGGCTACTTTTGGCTCCGATATTCTACCATCTCAGCTGAGTCTACCCTGTCTAACCTAATCGTCGATTATAATTAGGGCATGCAGTGTAATTTTATGTTTCTACTTTTGATTTATTTACATAATACTGTTATTTACAATTGAATGTTATTGGTGATGAACGTTTACGTTAGAATTGTTCGCTTGTTTCTTGACTGTTTACTGTATATAACATTTTGTTGTTAGTTTTCACGTGTCTAGCGTTAATTAGTTTTTAATCCTTTTTTTTTCATAGTGTTAGTAGCGGTTTTTGTTTTATTTTTTGTTTAATGCAGTTTTTCTTGTTAATTTATTTATTGTTTGGTTCTTGACGTTTCTGTTTTTGTTTATTAAGTATTCGAAAATTTTGAAGAAGAAAAGTGTTTTATTTTCGCTTTTTTTTTCCTTAAATATTATTACTGGTGTTATTATTATAATTGACATTATTATTACTTGTTTGTGCAGAGAGAATCCTCATTCGGTGTAAATAGTCTAGGGTGTCACCAGGATTGGAGGATTTCAAGGTACTTTGAATCCTGCGTATCGGAGTTTAGGACTCCCAGATGCAAGGATATAGCAGCACACTGCATCTGGTGTGTGATCACGGAGACAGCTGGATGTGATGGGTTCTACGCCCTCATGTCAGTCCTGTAGTCTTGCACGGTCTAGCAGTGTCAACTTGTCTGACCCTCGGTGACTGTCCTTCACTTTACCCATTTCATATTTTAATAATTGCTATTTGTCATTGCTGTCCTTAATGGTACATTACATTAGGATAGCAACCCTTCTTCATATAAAGAATATGCGTCATTCTTGTTCTGATCTTTCCATGTGCATCTGTCTGAATCAGTAGGTTTCGAGGATTATTCTTCCTGAACAGATGCATAAGCACAATGTGCTTGCATATTTCCATTCTCTCACCTTGTGCATTTCTCTCTTTTCTCTCCCACCCTATCTATCAAAAACCTTTCCGCCTGGATGAGCCTGTTACAATGCAACGAAATTGCAGGCAAATGAATGGCCTGCGAATCTCTGGGACAAACCACTATTATTTCATGTAAATATTTGTGCATTATACTTTACATGTTTTTATGATTTTTGTTTTGTTTTGTTGATGTACCGTTTTAAGTTTGTTTGGCATTCCACCGGGGCATCTATACTGAGCACCGTATCCGTCGTAACGTGGTCTTTTAAGTACATTCCTATTTTGTTTCACTTAACTTGTCTCTGTTATACCTTCGAACTAGAGGCCGGTCGTTATTCTAACCTTAAAACTTACGAGTTCAAATAAATGTTATCGTTGAAATATTGCTGCTGTAAACAATAATTATAACTGTGTCTTTGAAACTGCATGGACGATGTCATTAAGGCATGTAAGGAGAGAACAAGAAAGTATTCAGTGGGGTACTGGAAGATGAGACAGGTCTGTATTTCGGAGATGGCATTTGCTGATGATGTTGCCCTGATTGCTAAATCAGAGGCACATCTCCAATTTAACCTGCAAGTCTGGAAGGAAGAGCTGGAGAAGAGAGGGATGGTCATAAGCAGCTCTAAAACAAAATCCATGGTGATATCACGAGAAGAAAGAAGACATCAGATTAAGCTGGGAGAACAGGTCCTGGAGCAGGTAGACCACTTTAAATACCTCGGAGCTATTATTGACCGAAAGAGAGGCATCAAAGAAGAGTTGGCCACTCGAAAAGCAGCAGCTGGGAGACTTTTTCAGGCCATAAATCGAGGATTCCTCAGCAAGAGAGAGGTTGGTAAGAAAACGAAGATGGCTGTATACCGCTCCACCTATGTCCCAGTCTTGACATATGGATGCGAGTCATGGACAATGACTACAACCCACAAAAGCCAGATCCAAACCTCAGAAATGAGGTATCTGAGGAAGGTGGTTGAAGTAACAAGAAGAGACATGGTACGCAACCAGACGATACGTCAAGGCCTTAAATCCCACCCCCTGCAGACCCAAGTAGAACAGTCCCAACTAAGATGGTTTGGCCATGTCTGCAGAATGGGAGAAGACCAGCTACCGCGACAAGCATGGGAAACAAAGAGCCAAGGATCCAGACCACCAGGACGACCCAGAGTCCGCTGGGAGGACAACATTAGACAATCTTTGAAGGACCGAGGACTAGAATGGAACCAGGCCAGGAGGAAGACAGCCGATAGGATAGTCTGGCGCTCTCTCTTCCAAACCTCTACACCTCACGGTAGAAGGGGAACGACTAAGTAAGTAAGTAAGTCTTTGAAACTAAAATTGTTATTGAAATGGAGGGGGAGCCGCGCTGGTGTAATGGCTTCGGCGTTGTACTGGCGACCAGGTGTTCATGGTTCAAACCCGGGCGTCAGCGTTTGAAGAAATGTTTACGGCCGGAAATTTGACTGAATAACCTGAACGGCTCCTGTGATAAACCCTCTGTGGATGGGAAGGAGCGAAGCTCCTGACCGGGTTGGAAGGAAAGTCCTCAGGTTCCCCAGCCTCGCAATGACATGTCATTGGGCCGAAGGGCTGAAAGCCCAAGTGCCGCTGGTTAAGGAGAAAAAAAAATTGAAATGGAGGATACAATTTTTACTTGTCTTCTCTTAATAAAAATGTACAACTGTTTATAATGTGAAAGCGCCTACTTTTTTATATTGATTGATCACATGTTTGCATGTCAAGTTGTTCAAATGTTCAATTCTTCATGTTACAGTGGAATGAAAGGCTACACGCCTCAGATGGAAATTTCCACTAATCTGTTGAGGCAAGTGCAGCCTCGATCACACAGGTTCTCTGGCTAACCCCGTTGTTATCTAAATTAATTTATATACCATTAACACTATCACAAATCATTCACAACATATATTTAAACAACACAACTCTTAACATCACAGAATAGGTTCTTAAAATATTTCAACTAAAACTTCTATGTTTTTATATTATCTTTAATTAGAAGATCACCACGATTCATCACACATCTCAAAATATAAAATACTGTCACGGATTGCCTCCCCTTAGCTCTGCAGTAGTGGTCCAACAGTGTCCAAAACTCAAGAGTAACTAATTTGGGTCTTCAAAGGTGTCTACCTTCGCACAAGATTGCTCTTGGTAGAGTTGTAGGTACAAGGATAATGATGCTTCTACTCAAGGGACTTTTCACAAGATATTCAGAAAAGCGAGAACAATGCTGAATGTTTCTTAGTATGTTAACTCTAGCATCTGCCGTCAACTTTTGTGAAGGATTGGGTTATCTTATAATTCGTTAGCTCGTGAAGCTCCCAGCTGGTTTAATCCAGCGAGATTCCTCTGATCATAATTATTACTATTGTTACTGTTGTTATTATTATTATTATCATTATTGTTAGTGGCTCTTCAAGTGTAGATAGAACTATATATATATATATATATATATTAATATATATATATATATATATATATATATATATATATATATATATATATATATATATATATGTATATATATATATATATATATATATATATATATATATATATATATATATATATATATATATATATATATATATATATATATATATATATATATATATATATATATATATATATATATATATATATATATATATATATAAGGACTCACACATGTGCCTTACGCTCTGTAATCATTAACTCGACTATGGATTTATCAAAATCAACGTATACAAAATTTAATGATCAATCGCTTTTGTAATAAATGTAAATAAATATAAACTAGTAATTCTTAGATTCTTTATGTCATTGACTGGCCATCAGTTTTAGAAATAAAGTTCTCTTGTTCTGGCCTGCTAGAACTATGACTTATCTTTCCGAATTTCTGGTGCTGCTGGTTCCGTCAATTCGTCTCTGTGTCGAGGGCACGTTTTCAGATGTCTAGAAGTTACCGCTCTTGGTCCAGGCATGGATCTTCAAGTATCGATCTCAGGTTTAGAAATACAGACTAGTAGGGCAGTTATAGCACGTTTCACTAGCTTTGCCCTCAAACAAATGTAATTATCTGATTAACCGTCTAACGTATTAATGCCATTTTTTGCATACGATGTTATATTTGGTTAGACCCAACAAATATATACTTTATATCTGTGCATCTTGTCCAGTTCCCATAAACGGATGAAATCCTTTGATCTTTGTCGGCATACTAATTATTGTGTATCGAGAAAAGAAATTTTACCACTTCATGCACAGATTCTGTGAATTGATTAGGCATAGGCGTGTCTACTATTACAATAATGTGGCCATCACGTTTGCAATTGAATACGTGTTGAAGATGATTTCTTAAATGATCTGCATGCGAAATACTCGTGACATTGTTTGTCATTGACATTTAATGCGCTACCAAACTGGACCTTCCTTGATCTAATTATTTCAATGGGTATCATCTCTTTGCGGTTCATAAATATCATAATGGAACGTTGCTCCTCTAATGTGCTTGTAAATAACGGTAAGGTCATCTTTAAAGAAATTAAACTTCATCCGAATCATAATCAGATGTCTCTGAGAAATTGAAAATCAATCTCGGCTGAATGAAGGACAAACCATCATTCTTCCAATATTCCTCTTCCTCTTGTAACACATGGTTCTCACTTTTCTTCCAATAATCCCTGGCTATATTGGAGATGGCGGCTTTTATAAGTATTTCAACATCTTTTAATTTGAACGTTCCATTTTCTGTTGCTACCTGTTCCTTAATTTTAGCCCATACTAATTCTATTGGGTTTAAGTGAGAATGGTAAGGAGGTAATCTTAAACATCTGTGACCATGTTCATGGATTGCCTTGTCTATGTGAAATATCTTTGTATGCTGTGTCTTTTTTTACAATTCCAAGTAATTCAGGTTCATGGACATTTCGTTGAATGGCATGTTGTTTATGGTCAGCCAAATTTTTATTACATCTTTAATACTTGGTGAATTAGAAACTTTATCTTCTGGTGCCACAACGTTGTGATATGAGGCATTGTCCATTATCAAACACCACGGTCTATCCAAGGAAGGAAGTACATGATTCACAATCCAATCTTGAAATATCTTGTAATTCATCTCTGCATGGTAATCCCTATTATCTGTGGATTTTGAAACAAATATGAGTTCAGTATTATTTAGAAGCCCATGATGGCTGCTTCCTGGATGTGCAATTATTAGGCGCTGTCCTTTGCTGCTTGGTACTAGTCTCTTAGTTGTTCCATCAGATGATTGCCATTCTCGTTCATTACTGTGGTGCACATTGATCCAAGTTTCATCTAAATACACAAAATCATAACAATCTCTTCTCATTTCTCTGACCTCGCGTTAATATTTGCTTCTCATTGCAACTATATGAGGCTTCTCACAAATAAGGTTTCTACCACCAACATATTTTCTAAAAGTGAATCCCAAACTCCTAATAGTCCTCCATAGCGTAGATTTGGAAATATCAATGTCATTATTCTTTCTTAACCAAATTTTCAATTTCCTTAAAGTCACTGCCTCATTATTGTGAAACATATTGCAAATTTCACTGCGGATAATTTCTCTGTCAAAATTATCCACCACTCTTGGCCTAATTTTCGTGTGTAAAACACTGGAATTAGACATTTCAGATGTCGCTATCCAGCGGTGCAATGATCGTTTGCTTATCCCCAAGGCGTGAATAGACCTCTTTTGTGGGTTTGAAATAGAATGATATAGTTTTCCTCGAGTAGCTTCATTGCAGAAATACTTAAAAATCCTATTTGTGATTTGCTGTAATGTCATAAAATGTACTCGCAGACTCATTTTTCCTTCTTAACCACACAATAATTTTTGTAGACACACCTCTGATTGACAATGTGTGCGTTGCACCGGATATAAACTGTTTTATGTTCAAGAAGTGCGATTTCACGCAATTTCACTCAAAAATCATGCCAATTGCTTGATAAATAAAAATGTGCAAATGAGGTCGTATAATTTACTGTAGACATTTCAATATGTGTGCGTGTGATGTGTGTTGGCAAGTAGGATTTTATATTATATCGCAAAGAAACGAAAATTGAAACCAATGGCCGCATTTTAATGAAAAATTTAATTCATAGGGTCTATACCATTTCAAATTCACACACAAAATTTCACTTATATGCGTTATATATTCGCTGAGATATAGCATTTTGAAGTTGGGCAAAGCTAGTGAAACGTGCTATAGTATCGTTCATAAAGTAGTACAGCAACTGGTCTCTCCGATCTGTCCCACCAACTTTTAGAGGGAATAAAAGAACAAATTCCGCTTCTAAATATTTGTTTGCCTGATATTAATCAAGCGCTTATTCCCCGTTATCCGTGAACAGATTCCTTTCTCAGATTTTTTACTCCTCCTGTGCATATATTATCTAACTCAGGGGATGTGATGAAAAATCACCATTATTTCAGTTAATCTGATGAAAATGTGTGACTGCGGAAAATATCTTGTGCCTGAAGCAACGTATAACATTTATATCCATTTCATTTAACAAATGATAATACACAAATATACACATGTTGATGTAATCATCACTCACTCCCTGCTCCATTAGGAGTCTGGGGTTACTTCTGCGTTTGATTCTCTGTGAGACCTAACATGAAGCAGTCACCAGCACTTGCTGTGATTATTCGTGAATGTATCCTTTTCACATGTTGAGGTTGCCAGCCTCATATGAATCTTTAACACCACTAGTCAAGTATACACATATAAAGTTCAAAGTATAAAACTATGTACACTCACCTCAATAAAATTGAGAATCTTTAGACTTCCTGCTCAGATAAATAGTCTCGGCAAGTTAATATGATTTGCCTCAAACACACGTTTGGGATTTTTTATTTTTTCATAATTCCTCTGTTACGTTGTGTGTAGTTTTCTGTAGGAGTCCGGGTCCGTATTAATTTTGGCGAGCTCTCTTTTTCAGTTGGTAAAAGATGCTCTGATACATGTTTCCGTTCCTAACAAATTCAGAGTCCATATCTATTATTTCCTATAGCAAGGTCTGAGCTGTCTACTTGTGACGTTTTCTGGAATGCAGTCTCGTATGTCAAAATTGTTCAACATTATATATCGAAGATTTCCTGCCCCCACTTTTCGTGCGGTTGGAACAAACGCCCTATTGATGCAATTGTTATTTGCGCCTCAAAATGCCAGCCAGTCTGATTTGAAATTTGTAGTTATGGCAACTTTATGATGAAATATTTTGCATGACACATCTAGTGCAAACTTTCAACCCAGTACTTTCTAAAATTGGGCTGTAAACATCCGATTATTATTTAGTAAAGTTATATCTATCACACTTTAAAATGTCTTCCCAGATTGGGGATTATCTGATTTGCTTCATCATGTGACGTATTCTTTCCAGAACGTTGTCTCCATTACAGCTGCTCTGAACGCATCACGATTCTGGGCAAGTCGACCTGCATCAGCCAAAGACAAGTTCAGACTCTCTGTGATGTCCTGGGTCCACCGTCGTCTAGGTCGACCCCATCCCCTTTTTCCAGGGACCATGCCTTCCATCACTGTTTTTTCCAGACTATTATGTCTTTTTATATGACCGAAAAATTTCAGCTTCCTTATTGCGATGGTATTTAGGAGCCAATGTTCCTGTACGTTTAGTGAGTGCAGTACTGATTTGCTTATCCCACGTAATTCAGACGTAGTTATCAGACTATGACTCGGCGCAATTCATCCGTCTGTCTGGACATATTCGTGGTTTATCCGTGCCTCCAATATTGCGAGTCTATTGTTCTGACGAATTGAAAGGGATGACTTCGGTCTTGTACAACGATCGACGGTAGCCTTTTACCTAGAGTCCATGTGGGATCGTCGCGTTTTTTGTGACTTAATTAATCCCTTAGGGATGGACCGTCGAGATGAAGTGAATTGAAGTGTGAAAGTTATGTAAACATTGACCTTCGGATGAGTTGTCTGTGTTGACAGAAATGGGCCAAGTTAAGGCAGGGAAGAGAGAGAGATATCAAAGTTTCGCCCGCACAGTAAAGGTTATGCAATACTACCGGAATGGACATGGCAGCGCACAAACCGTTTTGTGACAAACACCAACAATTGAAACAATGAAGTAATCACAGAGGCCAGAGCACACTAATAAGTATGTTTGTAATATTATCAAGTCGTTGAATCTTTCAGTCCATCATATCTTAAAATTTAAATATCGATTAAATAAAAAATCATTATCTTATATATTACCAACTGTTTTGTGCTCTTTAAAAAAAATCATAATAACTACTAGGTTCTTGTCATTACTTAATAATACGGATACAGTCTACTTCTTCATTTCCCTCATCATAATTCTTCCTTAATCTATAATTTGATAACCGCTCGTGAATCACTATCCAACATTTGCGGCGTATAACTACAACAATAATATTTCGTCATGCTCAATGACGTAAGAAAACACAGTCTAAGTAGTGTTTATATAATCTACAATCCGCAGAGCATGGGAAGCGTTAGAGCGCCCCCAATTTCTACAACTCAATTTGAGAATACTCGCATCTACTACAATCTATATATACAGTGTGAAACCATATGTAAGACCCTCCCTATCTCAATAATTTCACTTAATCTGCATTTGCAGAACAAAATCCCCAACTATACAATTCTTTCAGTCTGAACATCGTATAAAAATCTTCTCTCCTATTATATAAACTATTTACTGTATTTCCTAAAACATAAAATTACATCTACTGAAATCTGTCACACAATCTGCTAATGCAGTGCGGACCTACAAAATGTTACTTCTACATCCCAACTCTGAATCTTATATCCTAGCTTTGAATCTTATCCTAACTCTGAATCGTTGCTCTTCTAATTAAAAAAAATTACGTAATGTCTTAGCCTTCCGTCAGCTCTGGTAGTCTGCCTCTAAAATGTTTCTACATGATCATAGGTGTATATTCTCCTATTTGAACTTTCAATTCTCATGCTGTGTTTTCGGTCACTCAGTGCGACCTATCTATTAATAACTTTAACACATAGCGGGTCATAATGATCTAAGTGTGCTGCAGTAACCTCACTGCCAACTTTTATTTAACGTGAAAACCTAATTACTGCAAATAATTGTCGTTCTATATCGTCTGCTAAATCATCTAAAGTCTTCTTAAACATGTATAAAATCGCCTGTGCTTCGCACGCGGCTACAATAATGATCACTAATAAACTAGTCAGTTTGTCCTATCTTTCTCTATTTCATTAACCCTAACCTGTTTCAGTTGCATAATACAAAACCGTACCTTTATCTTAAAATGCCTAAAACAGTAAGAATGAGAAAAATAAAAAAGCTACAACTTATGCATTATATTATTGATTAAAAGACGCATCGAACGTTAAAATACTAATTATTTTCATTTTTATTAGCCATTTTAATAAGTTACTGCTTCACTTTTTCTATTCACCAACTATTCTTATTGGTAACGTAATCAGAATTCGTAATTGGAAATAAAGTTAATGACTATTTACTTGCCGCATATACAAAGGTCATGACATTCGTCTAATCTGAAAACGCCGTAATCCATTATTTTATTCTTCTTCACCGCGTTCCTTATTGATTGCAAGTATTTACTTGCTAATTATCTGTAAGGACGTAGCAATTTGTAGACTTATTTTAAAGACTGAAAGTTGTGCGTTGTTATTACTTAACATTTCCTTATTTAAAAGAAAATAAGAGAAAGCCTGAAGAATTAACATGATATACGTTCATTTTTTTTTTAAATCGTGATTTAAATATCGATTATGTTAGAGAAAGCCAATGCTTGATCAGCCACATGCGCACCCACTTAACATCATAGAAGGAACTGTATTACGAGAGAGGTCGATGGTCCTCATCGAATACGATGGACAAATCATCAAGTTAGGGAAAACATCTACACTAATTGTGTTGTTACAGTAATGGTTATTCGAGGTAATAACTTATCGAACAAGAAGGAAGTTAAACATCGCTGATTGATATGAATATATAATTTAAGGTATACTAAGACTTTACACTAGAAACAAACATGTATGACTAGTTTTTGAACTGAAAGTCAAGAGTCTAGTAGAACAGATTTGCAAAGTAAAAGTATATGTTGGGTTGTGTCATTTCTTTACACAAAGCATGGCTAGTAGACCCTTTCGCTCATCAGTTCAGCCATTCTTCTTTGAAATTGTTTTAGAGTATTCGTTTAGTTGTCTGTATGTTGGCTGGAGTGTATGTTTGAACCATGCTTGCCTAGTTTTGTTTATCTGTTTTTTTTCATTACCAGATATGTCTGTATGTTCTGGTATCCAATGAGAGTGACTCTGATGCTATATGTTGTTAGCAGGCTATCAATTCTGCTGAGCATTAAATCTTAAACCAGACATCTTAAAGTCATTCTGTTTTCTGATCTTTAAATTCATCCTGCGTTCGATTATAGATCTTAAACTAGACCTCAAAAACTATCCTGTGTTGTGAAATTGATTTATAAACCAGATCTCGTGAAGCTATCATGAATTTGGTAATACATTTTTAAAAAAAATCTAACGCTGTCCTATTCTGGGCATTAGAATTTATAAATTAGATTTCTTAAGTCCATTATGAGCTGGGCAATAGATTTTAAACCATACTTTTTTAATGCATCATGTGCAGGACAATAGGGCATAAACTAAACCCGTAAAGCCATCCTGTGTTGCGCAAAAATATCTAAAAAGAAATACATCTCAACACGCTATCCTATGTTGGGAAGTAGATCATAAACTAGACCTCTAAAATGCTGAGAACATTACAGGAATGATTTAAGTGGAAAAGTTCAAATTTAAATTTAAAAAAAAAAAACAACAACTGTGTTACATCCAATTCCATAATTTCCGTCGTAAGTACTTCGGTCGGTCGGTCGGTCGGCCAGTCACATTTTGCACACCTTCATTTGCAAACTTTTTCTATTTTCGAGAGAGTACATTAACTTTCAACCACAGCTAAGGGGGTGCAACTGTGGTTGAAAGTTAGACAATAATTGTATTGTTTCCCCTCATATGTACTCTCCCGAAAATAGAGAAGTGTGAAGGTGTGCATTAAATCAAGATACTCTTCTGTCCAGTTTCATTCGGGGAAACGGATTTAACTCATCATTTTTCTTAAAAATAACCTTAAAATGTAAGTTTCTGATTGTTTCTTCAAGACAAAATTTTAATTTAAAGTATTGCAGACTTATTATTATGGATCAAAATGATAAGATGGCTAAAAGGAAGAGACGATCGCGCCATTCACCGCGAGCAAGCGAGACTATAGAAGAAGCAGCAATGTAATACGTGTAACAGAAACAACACACTATAATTAAAAACCTGCCAATTTTGGCGGGTTGTTGCTAGTTTTATATTAAATTATTAGCAGAGGTTATCCTTAGGTTGTTGACAGCGTTTAACAAAATTAGCAACCAAAAAGTTCGAGACTCATAAATGGGTGCTTGCGAAGAATAGGATTGAAAAGGTATGACAAGATCATTAGTGTCGAACTGACGACACGAATTAGATGAGTGCCAGTGTAACAAGAGATGTGAAGATGGCGCTGGAGATGGATAGGACACACCCTGAGGAAACCTTATTTTATATTCTCACAAGGTAGTCCTTGTTCTGGAACCCCCATGATTGTTGTTATTGTTGATTAACTAGGGTTACTGAGCTTGTCGCTTTTTCGCAGCCAATGCCAAACGTTGAAGAATTAGCACGGGATCTGTAGCTGTTGAGTGGTGCTGTTTAGAGTTTTGTGATTTTTTGGGAGCCCGGCAACAGCTTTCTTCTTTCTGTGGAGAGTCCTGGGTGCACCCAGAACAAGGACTGCCTTGTAATGCTAGCAACTGGTTTCCTCAGTGTGTGTGTCCTGTCCATCGCCGCCAGCATTTTCTTCTCGTCTCTTGTTTCTTTGGTACCTGCCTGGTTCTTATCATCAGTTCAACATTGCTGATCTTGTCGCACCAGTCTCGATCCTTCTGTTCTACACAAGCACCTTTTTTGAAAGCTTTTTGGTTGTTGTTCATGTTTCAGAGATATACTGTAAGGTTCTGATTTTTGTGTCAAGACCTAATTTCTCTTGACCTCCATATACTTTTCAGTGCAATGAAAGCTGCTCTTGCCTTGTGTATTCTTATTTTGATATCACAGTCTTTCCCTCCAACTTTGTCTGTACTGCTGCCAAGCTATATGTATGATTCTACATCTAGTACGATTATTTAGTGAAATACATGTCAGCTCTTATAGTTGATGGGCGGTTATGAAGTTGCTGTTTTATTAAAATGGTTCTGTTAATGTTCACATAATTTGAGCAAGGACTCGTATCTTAGTAGTCAACAGATGTTTATCGCCATCATCATTTTTCTTTGGGGCCACCACAGCAGTTGGTTCCCTTACAGGAAGCTTGCACCAAGCAGTCACATGATCTTATAGTGGTCCCCTTACAGGAAGCTTGCACTAAGCATTCACATGATCTTATAGTGGTCCCCTTACAGGAAGCTTGCACCAAGCAGTCATATGATCTTACAGTGGTCCCCTTACAGGAAGCTTGCACTAAGCATTCACATGATCTTATAGCGGTCCCCTTACAGGAAGCTTGCACCAAGCAGTCATAAGATCTTATAGTTTTCCCCTTACAGGAAGCTTGCACCAAGCATTCACATGATCTTATAGTGGTCCCCTTACAGGAAGCTTGCACCAAACAGTCATATGATCTTATAGTGGTCCCCTTACAGGAAGCTTGCACCAAGCATTCACATGATCTTATAGTGGTCCCCTTACAGGAAGCTTGCACCAAGCCTTCACATGATCTTATAGTGGTCCCCTTACAGGAAGCTTGCACTAAGCATTCACATGATCTTATAGTGGTCCCCTTACAGGAAGCTTGCACTAAGCATTCACATGATCTTATAGTGGTCCCCTTACAGGAAGCTTGCACCAAGCATTCACATGATCTTATAGTGGTTCCCTTACAGGAAGCTTGCACCAAGCAGTCACATGATCTTATAGTGGTCCCCTTACAGGAAGCTTGCACCAAGCATTCACATGATCTTATAGTGGTCCCCTTACAGGAAGCTTGCACCAAGCAGTCATATGATCTTATAGTGGTCCCCTTACAGGAAACTTGCACCAAGCATTCACATGATCTTATAGTGGTCTCCTTACTGGAAGCTTGCACCAAGCATTCACATGATTTTATAGTGGTTGTTGCCAGTAATTTTAATGGAAGGGGACGTGATCTGGAAAATATTAGGTGAGCAGATTAGATTATGGGTTGTCATTGCTTGAAGACATGATTGTCTTTAATGTTATGTTAAATTGTAATAGTAGAAGTAAGGTTACACAGCGTGTGAACGCTAGTCAGTTCAATTGTGGAGGTTTGTTCACTCCGAACTGTTTTGAGATACGGGTGTTTAGCTATTTGTGGCTAGCCCGTGCAAGTAGTGAGACTGAACGGTGTTTTTTAACAGCCGGGTCTCGTAGCTGTTTTAGGGGAAGGATGTGTATTCCCGTGGGCAGTGAGTTTTGGGCATCGATCTGGAGAGGTCGCCCGATAGTGTGTGTTCTTGATGGTAAGCCTGTACAGTGCGGAATATAAGAGGCCATGATTTGTGTAAGGCCATTATTTCCTTAGAGAGGATAATTGTGTTATGTGAAGACATGTTGATAGGTGAGATTAGTGCAGACTGCTGGGTGAGCAGTATTGTGCATATTTATGTTAGGAGGAGTATCTGGAGGATACCATATGTATGCAGTAGCACGGCGATGATGTGAGCCGTTTGCTATCTGTGAGGAGGCCATATTTATGCAGTAGCACGGCGATGATGTGAGCCGTTTGCTATCTGTGAGGAGGCCATATTTACGGATCCAGCATTATATCTTATAGCACAGGAGAGTATCTTGAGGATGCTATTTATGCAGTAGCACGGCGATGATGTGAGCCGTTTGCTATCTGTGAGGAGGCCATATTTACGGATCCATTATTATATCTTATAGCGCAGGAGGAGTATCTGGAGGATACCATATTTATGCAGTAGCACGGCGATGATGTGGGCCGTTTGCTATCTGTGAGGAGGCCATATTTACGGATCCATTATTATATCTTATAGCGCAGGAGGAGTATCTGGAGGATACCATATTTATGCAGTAGCACGGCGATGATGTGGTCTGTTTGCTATCTGTGAGAAGGCCATATTTACGGATCCATTATTATATCTTATAGCGCAGGAGGAGTATCTGGAGGATACAATATTTATGCAGTAGCACGGCGATGATGTGGTCCGTTTGCTATCTGTGAGGAGGCCATATTTACGGATCCATGATTAGAATATTATAGCGCTAATGTGAGTACAGCTGGATAGCGCTGAGTTGAGGAGTATCTTTAAAGAGGTCATGGATATTGTAGTATCTGCATGATTCTGAGATGTGAGAAGTACTTTATTATTGTATTGCTATAACTTGTAGTTGACTATAACTGTGTATTCTGTGTTAACGTGGCGTGTTGTGGTGTATTAAACATTCGTTAACAGTACACCTGCCGTTATAACCATCTATGACTTCTACGTGCGTACCTGTGTTGTGAGTGATTGTTCCAACACGCACGCACTCAATCAACCACAAAGAAAACAGTATATAACATTTGGTGGACCAAATCAACGGGTCGTAACACCCACATTACATTCGCGTGATAAGAGAGTAAATTAGGTCAGATTCTGGACCAGTCATTACAAGTGGGAACACTGAACTGTGTTATGTTTTGCTCTGTGTGGGCGTGGCTTAATTCAACTGTACACAGGTATCAGCTGACTGCGCATATCCATCCTCATATCTTGGCGTGTGTGGCAACTAAACTAACTTTATCAGTTGGTTTCAATATCAAATAGCTGTTATCTGATAGCGACATTGATGCCATAATTGTTACAGTGCTTGTTCCAGTCTTTCCATATGCAGATTCAACTATAGGTGCAGTATTTTGGAGAGTTCGTCTGCACGTATACCTCAAGTAACAAGTTGCGGGGTTGCTGTGATCGGTTCCTGTCGTCTGATGCATTGTTGAGGACATACTGTGCAGTGGCAGAGATCTGAAGACAAGAGAGCTTAGTCCTTCTACCTTTCTGCAGTGGAGTGTTTTAACGTCAGAACTTTGTGATATCCAGTGTGTTAGCGAAAGGGTCAGGATTACCTTCAGTTAAGTGCTTTTGTTGTGTGTAAATGTTGCCACTTCTGTCCATGTCAACAAGCCTCAATCTGCACTATCCTATTCTATTGATAACTATTGTTGTTGTTGTCGATAATTATATCGATTAATTATAGAATGTGATGATGTACAGGGATTGATGATACAATATTTGAGATCTAAACTTGATTTGGTATAAGGAAAGTTAATTAAGACATATATGGTTGACTAAGTAAACAAGTCACAATGGATTGTGATACAGATCCAGAGGATATGAGACCTGTATTAGAGTATCTGTTTCAAGAGGGGACAGATTATCAGGTATTAAAAGGCCCAGAGCTTGAGTCACATGTTATGGACAGGTTTTTGGCTGTGCATCAAGAGCTCTAAGAGAGTTTGCTGATGAGAGATTTCAGTCAATTCCTCATGTGAGTATGGCTAAGGATCTAGCGAGATTGTTAGTTTTGGACCTTCGTCTGTTTTTGGACAAGCATATTGGTAACAAACGTGATGAAATATTGAAGATTATGCGTACGTTATGGCGCGACGACATGCATAGTGACCAGAAAGAAGAGTTAAAGGATGAGAAGCAAATAGGAGACATAAAACAGAGTACACATGAGCTAAGGGAAAGTTGCTTAAAAAGTACTACTGAAGTGAATAAGCTACAGAAAAAAGTGACTAAACTTACAGGTGATTTATGTAAATCCAATTCTGAGCTTGCTTGTGTTCGAGCAAAATTAGACTCGGCATTAGGCAAAATTAAAGAGATGGAAGCTCAGGTGGGAAAAAAAATGGCGAAGTTAGAAATCTGACTCAAAAAGTTCAAGAGAAGACGGAGATTTGTGGAAAATTAGAAGTTCAGATTAAGAAATATGAGAAGTTGTGTAATGAAACACTTATTGATCTGTTAAGTGACGATGAGATTTGTGGTCGCCAAATTAAAGAAAAGGATACTATATCCCTAGAGAAGGTTGATAGGCTTACGAATAGTCATGATATTGAGATTGAGAGGGTTGATAAAGAGAGAATGAAAGAATTAATGATGGAGAAAGACAAATTGATTAAGATTGAAAATTTGCTAGCAGAGGAAAGCTGCAAGGTCTTAAAAGCTGATAGTTTAAACAAAAGATTAAGTGAACAGATTGCACTTAGAGACATTGAGATTGCAGAAGCAAGAAGAAGAATATATGGTCTGCTTGACGTAGTCTTGAATAGCAATATGTGGTCTTCTGTCAATGGTGACAGTGATAGACAGAAAGTTGCTTATCATCAGAACACTAAAGCAAAAAGCCAGCCTTATACACTTTTTGCGGATTCTACGGTCAAGAATGATGGACATAGGTCGTTTCGTGGGAAATATAACTTCCAACGCAATACCAATGCTATTTCCAATAATATTGTTTCTTGGCGACAGTCCAACAAAGAGAATTCTACAGTAATATCCAGTCCTGTAGATAAGGAAAGAAACAGTGCTAAATCTCAAGTCAGTGTGTTAAAAACCAACAGCGTATTTATTGACAGATCTGATAAATCGGTAACAAGTAACAAACATACTACTGCTTGTTCCATGAAGGAAACAAATGTTGTGAAAAAAAATAAAGAGATTGTCAAACCTTCTAGTCATACCCAGTCAAGGCAGTGTGACTCATTTTTTAAACACATTGCTACAAGCAAAGAAAAAAATAGTTTTGATAGGAGACATAACCCTAAGGTTATAAAGTACCAAGGGAGTTCATCCTACGGTAACGTTTCTTCTCCTAAAAACAAGAAAAAATGTGACAGATCTCAACATTGTGATTCTAAAAGTTTAGAAAACTATAGCAGAAGTAATTATATGAAAGTTTATGAGTCTAGTAATAATTTTTCTGCTAAAAAGCCAGTTCTATCTGATGGACATTGTTATCTAGGAAGAAGTATTAAGAATAACTATTGTAACTGGGATTTAAATCAGTACAACGGTGTTAATAGAGCAAATAACAATGCTCTCAAAAGAAATTATACAGATCGCAACCAGGTTAACTGTGCTCCACATAAGAGCAAGATTATTAGCAATCAGAGTAATAGGAACGGTAATAGGTTCTTAAATGCTTTTGCTTGTCATGCTGATAGGTTTGAGAGATCATCTCGGTCTTGTGAAGGTAGTAAATTTTTTTCAGCCTACCGCACTGACAACTGTGAATTATAGGTCAAGTTGTCCCTATGTTGTCTGCTATGTGACGAGAGTTGTTGACATCGCAGGAGGGTCACAACCTTACACCACGGAGTTTGGGTAATTGTGTAGTGAACTTTTCCGTGTTCACTCATAATCTTACCATGGATTAAAATAGATATTTTCATTTGTATTGTCTCACAGCGAGCGACTTTGTGAGGAATCACCATTCTAATTTGACATTACCTGCGAGAGATATAGATCACTATGTACCATTTATCCATTCAAGCGAGCCTAGCCAGTACATTAACCCACCGTGTCATGATGTCACCTTGCGTGTTGATGAGATGTTCGCAAGACCTCGAAGGAATTTTTTTTTGGTTTTTTTTTCAAAGGTCCTGTTTATTTTTGTTCTGTTTATAAACACTGAATGTTATTGTATTCTTTAGTATATATGTTGTTAATAGAATTTTATGTAATCTTTGTAACATTTGATTGCCATAATGTTTTGGTTGTTACATGTGTGACTGTATTTTAATTATGCATTAAATAATTTCTATGCTCAAACTTATTTACTGAGACGTTGTAATAGTCATTTCTATAGATAGTCCTGAGTGTTTTTATGCACTAATTAAAATTTTGGTTTTGTTTTTCATCATGGGTCTGATACCATGTTTAATTAACATATTTATATACAGATTATTTGAATTAATTGTTTAGTGAAAGGTAATTTTAAACATAACTTGTATGTATTATTAATGATTTTTCGTTGAAGTTAAGGACGTATTCTGAAACTTGGTTTCCATTTTTTCTAAATTATGACATTTGATAATTTAAATAATTCGATTTTTTGTCAGCTAGAATTAACTTAAACTTCCTATTAAATTAAATGGGTAGAATTAACAGCGACGGCTGATACTATTGTTCATTTAAAGAATTTAGAGATCTGATTATAATACATAGTTAAGATAAATAATATTACACTTATATATATTTATAACTTCGTTTGTAGTTAACAGTTTATTACCCAATGTGACGTTTCTTTGATGTATTTTTTTTTTTAAAAGAAGAGAAAAAAAACTTACACGTTTTGATGTGTGTCTGTTTAAAGATAAGATTATTTTTATGTTACTCAGCTAATTTAATTGTTAGTTATTAATTATAGCTACATATTACTTAGAAATAAAAATACTATTTTTATTTAACCTAACGATAAGAAACATTTTTTGTATTGTAATTTTTTGAAAAAATGTGTTTTGGACATTGTGATATTTATTTTTTTTTTTCTGCGCCAGCGCTAGATTGTATGTTAAGGTTACTATTATGTAGTGACATTAATTCTTTGAAAATGTTGTGATGTTTGGATTAATGCGAAACTTGTGTTAGCGTTAATAATTTTTTGTTTGGGTGATATTTGATGTAATTTATTTTTAGTTATGTATAAGTTTATAATTTAGTTAAATTACTTATTGTGCTGTGCTTGTCTTAAGCTTTCTTTTTTTGTGTTAGTATATAAATATACTTTAGAATTTTTGTATTTTACATTACGTTGTTGCATTTGGATAGTTATTGTTAGGTGTTGTTACCAACTTTCTTTACATTTGCATCTTTACTGTCATCTCTCTTTGTTGACTATTCGTCATTTCTTTACATCTTGTCTGTTGTCTTTTCAATATTGTCTGATATTTTGTTTATGCTTCCGTGTTTCATCTTTGATGTAATTCATACTTCTTGTATATTTTTTTTTTCGTGTTACGCTATTTATACTTTCATTCTTTGTATTGTTAAATTAATTATATGACTTTAGATAATGTAATTGGTTCTTATAGTTCTATTTGTTTTACATGTATGGAATTGTTGTCTTCATTGTGTAATTATGATTCTATTTGATTCTTATCATATTCCCATTTCATATTTTGTCTTTTTCTCTTACGATAGTTTATTTTCTGTTTAGTTTGTACTATGTATACTTAGTTTGGTTTTGTATTAGATTATTTTTTTGGTATGCTTGAATGAGTATGTTGGATGATTTAGTCGTTATCTTACATTTATTGATGATATTTTTGTAGATGTGCTATGTTCTCTTGTCATAGGTATATTTTTGTAGGTAATTGATAGAACTTCATTAAATTTTTAAAATTTTTGGGAATTAATTAAAGAGATATTTGACATAACTTCATTGACAGTTAAATTTTTGGGAGTTTATTTTTGTACGTATTTCATATAATTTCATTAACCTTTAAATTTTTGGATCTTAAATTTTCTAAAAAATGATAAATCATCTTTTCCCGGACGGTGTGGCAAACTGTTGCCAGTAATTTTAATGGAAGGGGACGTGATCTGGAAAATATTAGGTGAGCAGATTAGATTATGGGTTGTCATTGCTTGAAGACGTGATTGTCTTTAATGTTATGTTAAATTGTAATAGTAGAAGTAAGGTTACACAGCGTGTGAACGCTAGTCAGTTCAATTGTGGAGGTTTGTTCACTCCGAACTGTTTTGAGATACGGGTGTTTAGCTATTTGTGGCTAGCCCGTGCAAGTAGTGAGACTGAACGGTGTTTTTTAACTGCCGGGTCTCGTAGCTGTTTTAGGGGGAGGATGTGTATTCCCGTGGGCAGTGAGTTTTGGGCATCGATCTGGAGAGGTCGCCCGATAGTGTGTGTTCTTGATGGTAAGCCTGTACAGTGCGGAATATAAGAGGCCATGATTTGTGTAAGGCCATTATTTATATATCTTATAGCGCAGGAGAGTATCTTGAGGACGCTATTTATGCAGTAGCACGGCGATGATGTGAGCCGTTTGCTATCTGTGAGGAGGCCATATTTACGGATCCATTATTATATATTATAGCGCAGGAGGAGTATCTGGAGGATACCATATGTATGCAGTAGCACGGCGATGATGTGAGCCGTTTGCTATCTGTGAGGAGGCCATATTTATGCAGTAGCACGGCGATGATGTGAGCCGTTTGCTATCTGTGAGGAGGCCATATTTACGGATCCAGCATTATATCTTATAGCACAGGAGAGTATCTTGAGGATGCTATTTATGCAGTAGCACGGCGATGATGTGAGCCGTTTGCTATCTGTGAGGAGGCCATATTTACGGATCCATTATTATATCTTATAGCGCAGGAGGAGTATCTGGAGGATACCATATTTATGCAGTAGCACGGCGATGATGTGGTCCGTTTGCTATCTGTGAGGAGGCCATATTTACGGATCCATTATTATATCTTATAGCGCAGGAGGAGTATCTGGAGGATACCATATTTATGCAGTAGCACGGCGATGATGTGGTCCGTTTGCTATCTGTGAGAAGGCCATATTTACGGATCCATTATTATATCTTATAGCGCAGGAGGAGTATCTGGAGGATACAATATTTATGCAGTAGCACGGCGATGATGTGGTCCGTTTGCTATCTGTGAGGAGGCCATATTTACGGATCCATGATTAGAATATTATAGCGCTAATGTGAGTACAGGTGGATAGCGCTGAGTTGAGGAGTATCTTTAAAGAGGTCATGGATATTGTAGTATCTGCATGATTCTGAGATGTGAGAAGTACTTTATTATTGTATTGCTATAACTTGTAGTTGACTATAACTGTGTATTCTGTGTTAACGTGGCGTGTTGTGGTGTATTAAACATTCGTTAACAGTACACCTGCCGTTATAACCATCTATGACTTCTACGTGCGTACCTGTGTTGCGAGTGATTGTTCCAACACGCACGCACTCAATCAACCACAAAGAAATATATATATAACAGTGGTCCCCTTACAGGAAGCTTGCACCAAGCAGTCACATGATCTTATAGTGGTCCCCTTACAGGAAGCTTGCACCAAGCAGTCACATGATCTTATAGTGGTCCCCTTACAGGAAGCTTGCACCAAGCAGTCACATGATCTTATAGTGGTCCCCTTACAGGAAGCTTGCACCAAGCAGTCATATGATCTTATAGTGGTCCCCTTACAGGAAACTTGCACCAAGCATTCACATGATCTTATAGTGGTCTCCTTACTGGAAGCTTGCACCAAGCATTCATATGATCTTATAGTGGTCCCCTTAAAGGACGCTTGCACCAAGCAGTCACATGATCTTATAGTGGTCCCCTTACAGGAAGCTTGCACCAAGCAGTCATATGATCTTATAGTGGTCCCCTTACAGGAAACTTGCACTAAGAATTCACATGATCTTACAGTGGTCTCCTTACTGGAAGCTTGCACTAAGCATTCACATGATCTTATAGTGGTCTCCTTACTGGAAGCTTGCACTAAGCATTCACATGATCTTATAGTGGTCTCCTTACTGGAAGCTTGCACCAAGCATTCACATGATTTTATAGTGGTCTCCTTACAGGAAGCTTGCACCAAGCATTCACATGATTTTATAGTGGTCTCCTTACTGGAAGCTTGCACCAAGCAGCCACATGATCTTATAGTAGTCCCCTTACAGGAAGCTTGCACCAAGCAGTCATATGATCTTATAGTGGTCCCCTTACAGGAAGCTTGCACCAAGCAGTCATATGATCTTATAGTGGTCCCCTTACAGGAAACTTGCACCAAGCATTCACATGATCTTATAGTGGTCTCCTTACTGGAAGCTTGCACCAAGCATTCATATGATCTTATAGTGGTCCCCTTAAAGGACGCTTGCACCAAGCAGTCACATGATCTTATAGTGGTCCCCTTACAGGAAGCTTGCACCAAGCAGTCATATGATCTTATAGTGGTCCCCTTACAGGAAACTTGCACCAAGAATTCACATGATCTTACAGTGGTCTCCTTACTGGAAGCTTGCACTAAGCATTCACATGATCTTATAGTGGTCTCCTTACTGGAAGCTTGCACTAAGCATTCACATGATCTTATAGTGGTCTCCTTACTGGAAGCTTGCACCAAGCATTCACATGATTTTATAGTGGTCTCCTTACAGGAAGCTTGCACCAAGCATTCACATGATTTTATAGTGGTCTCCTTACTGGAAGCTTGCACCAAGCATTCACATGATCTTATAGTGGTCCCCTTACAGGAAGCTTGCACCAAGCAGTCACATGATCTTATAGTGGTCCCCTTACAGGAAGCTTGCACCAAGCAGTCATATGATCTTATAGTGGTCCCCTTATAGGAAACTTGCACCAAGCATTCACATGATCTTATAGTGGTCTCCTTACTGGAAGCTTGCACCAAGCATTCACATGATTTTATAGTGGTCCCCTTACAGGAAGCTTGCACCAAGCAGTCATATGATCTTATAGTGGTCCCCTTAAATTAAGCTTGCACCAAGCATTCACATGATCTTATAGTGGTCCCCTTACAGGAAGCTTGCACCAAGCAGTCACATGATCTTATTAGTGGTCTCCTTACTGGAAGCTTGCACTAAGCATTCACATGATCTTATAGTGGTCTCCTTACAGGAAGCTTGCACCAAGCATTCACATGATCTTATAGTGGTCTCCTTACTGGAAGCTTGCACTAAGCATTCACATGATCTTATAGTGGTCTCCTTACAGGAAGCTTGCACCAAGCATTCACATGATCTTATAGTGGTCTCCTTACTGGAAGCTTGCACTAAGCATTCACATGATCTTATAGTGGTCTCCTTACAGGAAGCTTGCACCAAGCATTCACATGATCTTATAGTAAGCATTCACATGATCTTATAGTGGTCTCCTTACAGGAAGCTTGCACCAAGCATTCACATGATTTTATAGTGGTCTCCTTACAGGAAGCTTGCACCAAGCATTCACATGATCTTATAGTGGTCTCCTTACTGGAAGCTTGCACCAAGCATTCACATGATTTTATAGTGGTCTCCTTACAGGAAGCTTGCACCAAGCATTCACATGATCTTATAGTGGTCCCCTTACAGGAAGCTTGCACCAAGCATTCACATGATCTTATAGTGGTCTCCTTACAGGAAGCTTGCACCAAGCATTTACAAGATCTTATAGTGGTCCCCTTACAGGAAGCTTGCACCAAGCAGTCATATGATCTTATAGTGGTCCCCTTATAGGAAACTTGCACCAAGCATTCACATGATCTTATAGTGGTCTCCTTACTGGAAGCTTGCACCAAGCATTCACATGATTTTATAGTGGTCCCCTTACAGGAAGCTTGCACCAAGCAGTCATA
The DNA here is from genome assembly GCA_024509875.1 of Oreohelix idahoensis. Taxonomy (NCBI): domain Eukaryota; kingdom Metazoa; phylum Mollusca; class Gastropoda; order Stylommatophora; family Oreohelicidae; genus Oreohelix; species Oreohelix idahoensis. The sequence continues at coordinate 58,326 of JAMPIV010015523.1, forward strand.
TGATCTTATAGTGGTCCCCTTAAATTAAGCTTGCACCAAGCATTCACATGATCTTATAGTGGTCCCCTTACAGGAAGCTTGCACCAAGCAGTCACATGATCTTATTAGTGGTCTCCTTACTGGAAGCTTGCACTAAGCATTCACATGATCTTATAGTGGTCTCCTTACAGGAAGCTTGCACCAAGCATTCACATGATCTTATAGTGGTCTCCTTACTGGAAGCTTGCACTAAGCATTCACATGATCTTATAGTGGTCTCCTTACAGGAAGCTTGCACCAAGCATTCACATGATCTTATAGTGGTCTCCTTACTGGAAGCTTGCACTAAGCATTCACATGATCTTATAGTGGTCTCCTTACAGGAAGCTTGCACCAAGCATTCACATGATCTTATAGTGGTCTCCTTACAGGAAGCTTGCACCAAGCATTCACATGATCTTATAGTGGTCTCCTTACTGGAAGCTTGCACTAAGCATTCACATGATCTTATAGTGGTCTCCTTACAGGAAGCTTGCACCAAGCATTCACATGATTTTATAGTGGTCTCCTTACAGGAAGCTTGCACCAAGCATTCACATGATCTTATAGTGGTCTCCTTACTGGAAGCTTGCACCAAGCATTCACATGATTTTATAGTGGTCTCCTTACAGGAAGCTTGCACCAAGCATTCACATGATCTTATAGTGGTCTCCTTACTGGAAGCTTGCACCAAGCATTCACATGATTTTATAGTGGTCTCCTTACAGGAAGCTTGCACCAAGCATTCACATGATCTTATAGTGGTCCCCTTACAGGAAGCTTGCACCAAGCATTCACATGATCTTATAGTGGTCTCCTTACAGGAAGCTTGCACCAAGCATTTACAAGATCTTATAGTGGTCCCCTTACAGGAAGCTTGCACCAAGCAGTCACATGATCTTATAGTGGTTGTCACAGATTGAAATAGTTCAGCAGTGATCATCCACTTTTGCCCCTCCCCATCTAGTTTATTTTTTGCTACAGGAACGCCGGATTCACTAGTGCAATTAACACGTGAGCCGTTTGGAAATTAAGCACGGTGGAACACACAGAGAGAGCGCGGAGCATGGCGTAATAGATTCTTTGATCAAGGGCGATGTTAATTCTGAGACGGACCTTGGATTGTAAAACTTTCAGGGGAATTAATTGCGTAGCTGATATTCGGCAAGGCGGAGATGATGAAAGTCAAGCCAGAGAGGTTGTCGGCGGCAGAGGTGGTAAAATTACCTTTGATTCAAGAATCGAGCGGCAAATGGGCTCGGGTCTGGCAGTAGGTGTGACTTTCGCATTAAAGAGCGATAGAACGGAATTTACGAATATATACCATGTCTCTCCGATAGTCATGATCAGTTGTTCAGAAATCTATCTGAAATTCACTAGCTCGATATCTTAGATTTCTCGTACAGAGTGAAAATTATTAGATTTTCGTGGAGTGTTTCATTTTTATGATTGCGGTAATTTATATACTAGCCTTTAATTGATTTAGTGTGTTTAAAGTTTCCGTTATATTTCACTGAGATTTTCTGTGCTAATTAAATAACTTATAGCTAAATCTTTTTCAGCCGTAAAATGAATTTAATTACTCGCTATTTCCCAGTAAGAGATGTTTTAAATTGACTAGTACATACATTAAATAACTGTCTACTGACTGTATATATTATTTACTTCTATCCATTTTATGTAATTTTTTAAATGACTAATGTTCATATCACGCGTTAAAAACGATAGGATAGGCTAGACACGTGTGTTTTAAATCTAATTTATAACGGAGTGGTAAAGAGGTCCTATTTTAACACGTGTTAGATATGATATTGATAATTTGGTTAAATGTTTATATTTTCTTTCCTAAACTCTAGGCTGATCAAACCTGAGTACTAGCGGCTTTTTTAAATGGCCATATGAACTTATATTATTATAAGCATCCAGGGATATTTAATATTGATGAGCTTCTTTCTGTGACCTGTGTGGTCCAATTTTCCTCATTTTCTTGAGATAAACCAGAATAGAACCATTAAATTATAATATTAACTGGACCAGAACTATTACCAGATTTACTTATATCAATCTCATCAGTCAGCTGTGGCGAAATATATTGTCAGCAACATTTTTGTAACTTAACCTAGCGTCTCAGCCACCTGAGGCTAAACAACATAGGAACTATATGTTCTATTCATCCTACGTCGGCGATCACCACGCATGAACCTTACTCCAACCAACTGAAGGCATAGATAACTTATTGTATCCAGGACAAATTAAATCACCGACTCTAGCGACTCCCGTGAAATTTGCAGTCAGCAACTACGGCGAATGCGGGGCTGGATTTGGCAAAACCTAAATTTGACACTAAATAGTCGTATTACTTATTAGTGTATTTCCTTGGAATGCCTGAGACAACTACTGGGGTAAGCAAAAGTCTGAAAGTGGCCACTGAAAGGGTGTGAATTGAATGAACGGAGAAAGAAACTTATGTCATTTGTTAACATCATATACTTATGTGGTTTCTTCTTTCTTTTTTTTATCTCACTAATCTGAGTAGTCACGGGATAGATTACATTAGGAACCTATTCTTCTCCCATACTGACTATTTCATCACTTAGTGTTAACTTTTGATCTTTTGGGTAAATTAACCTCTGTTGGGAACGTCTTTTCTTTTCCTTTACCAGAGGGGGAGAACCTATTTGATTAATTTCTTCTTTTGCAATTTTGTCTGTAAACCATGATCTAGTGATGTATATGCTTATTGTTGTGATCTTCTATTGATAATAAACTTTATTAAACCTTTAGTTACCTCGTCGGTCAACCCCTATCCATTATACGTTATTCATGGTTTGTTTTCACGTTCCTGCGTATTTGTCACAGAATTGTGTGCATTTGAGTGTAGTGTAACTTGCATTTCGTACAAGGAGAGAAAGTGCGTCTGATTTAAATATCGTCGTCCAGATAGGCTTGATTAGATAAATTATTCTATCCAGAGACTGTCCTTTCTTTTACACGATCACCTCGTGATAAAACTATTTCTTACCCCTTACTTTCACATTGTCATCACTATCACCTCTGCTCAGACAGGGCAATAAACATCTATTACCTATCTGATAAAATCTACGACAGTGATCTCCTTACAGGAAGCTTGCACCAAGCAGTCACATGATCTTATAGTGGTCTCCTTACAGGAACCTTGCACCAAGCAGTCACATGATCTTATAGCTATGATTTCCATGGCAGTTGTTTTTATATGATGAGATTGGCAGCTCCTTGCACAACCTTAGATTAGTCACCCTGTACATCATACCTGAGGGAACAGATAATCAGTGTCCTGCATATCAGTCTTCGTTATTCCGCCACCTTTAGCTCCCTGTGGAACTAGGGCCTTCACCTTATTTATGCCAAGCCATCTCATCCTAAAATTATCGTCGTTTCCCGATAAGGGTTTTCTTTAGACTAGTAAATTACGTGGGCACTGAAAATGATTCTTAGTAACACCTCTTGGTGTGCTAACACTACAAGGGGATGTCACTCTATAATTTGCTAATCTAAAGAGAACCTTTACCTTTGTCCCTTTTCGTACCTATTGGAGCACGGAGCCATCAACTGCAGCTGGCCCTCGTACAGCACCAAAGCATACAAGTATTCTTGTAGTGAGGGTTTATGTAGCTATTTATTTTACATGATGAGGTTATACTTTTTATGGACATATGTAATATAGCTGTCAGAATCCGCTTTATCTTGGTGTAACTGAGGTTAGGGGGTCAGAGTGGCTGAGAGGTATGGCAATAGCCTCGAATTCTAGGGGTACCAGGTTCAATGCCCAGTTGAGGGAATATAATTTATTTAATTTTTTTTCAGAACCAGTGGTCCTAATTATGTCATACTTCCCCCTGGTCTCCTGGGTAGTGAGATCGGATGCCTAGCCTTCTCGGATAAGGGCGAAAAAATAGGAGGTCCCATGTGCAAATTGCACATGTTAAAACTCCCACAGCAGTTGGAAATCGTAAAGAGTAGGCCATAAGGCCATTGCCCTGATGCCCTGGTAAAATTTAACAATTAGAAACCTACCCACCACAAAAATATTTATAGAATGTGTGATGCCTATAAACACACACTGAGATTATCGCCGGTGCTACGGAGTTCGTGCACTGTGCTGAGATCCTCCGTGTGTGTTCTAAGGGAGAAGATCGGAGCACTGATGGAGTTGTCCGTGTGCAATAAAGGTAGTCCTTAAAACCAAATCAAATCAAGTGCTTGTTGAGTCTGAATGGTTCTGTTCTAAGCTGGAAGATTATGCACTGCTCCACGCGAAGTAAGTTGTTAATGTCCTTTTTGTTGGGTTGGGTCATTTCTTTATACAAAGACCCTTTTGCCCATCAGTTCAGTCATTCCTCTTTGAAATTGTTTTGGGGTATTCGTTTAGCTGTCTGTATGTTGGTTGGAGTGTTTGTTTGAACCATGCTTGCTCCCAGTATTGTTGTGTTGTTGTTGTTTTGAAAAGGTGATGGTTGGAGAGCGGGTACTTAACAGCTGCCCGTAATTGCCTCTTCTCGTTCCATCTTGGTCTACCCTGTTCAACATGAAAATTGGTTATAATTGGGGTATTTAGTGTCATTTTATTTACTAATTTTGTATTAAATTTAAATTACTGTTGTCTTTTGCAGTTGCTGGTTTTAATTTATATTAGTATTTGTCATTTTATTTTCTCTTTTGTATTGTATATAGATAACTTTTGTCCTTTACACTTGGTTTTAATTTGTATTAGTATTTGTTCTTTTTGAGTTGGTTTTTTTTAAACCTCGTTGTCTTTCCTTGTCCTATGAGTAGTTAATAAGTTTTGCTAATTTTTCTGTTGTTTTTTTTTTAATATAATAATTTGTTAGTTTTTGTTGCTTAATTTCTATTTGGTTGAATGTCTTTTCTGAAATACTAACCTTATATGTTTTCCTTTGTTTTATGTATATATCGTTTAAGTATTGATTGGGCTTCTCCTGGGGCATCTATACTTAAAACCTCATCCCCTGTCATGTCTATATTGTGATTTCTATAGTAAGTTTTTAATTCAAGCCTTTGTTGTTCGTACTTTTTACAGTGGATCAGGTAGTGGTCTATGTCATTTTCTTCCTGACATCCCTGGCAGTGTGGTTTCTCTAAAATAAAGTATTCTGCACAGAGACGGAGACACCACAGCTTTTTGTTCGATCGTATCTTTAATTCTTCTCTGACCTGGCACATCCTTGTTGGTTCTTTTAGAAGTTTGAATACGTGTCTGCCTTTACTACTGTGATTCCATGTTGTTTTCCATTCCTCGTTTATGGTTAGCTTCACTTGGCTCTTAATCTCCGATAATCCAAGTCCTGCACTTAAATTGTTTTTACTTATTCTTCCATATTTGGCAGACTGGTCTGCCATCTCGTTACCAGCTATACCTAAGTGTGCTGCAACCCACACTAGCCTCACCCTGCATCCTCTGTTTCCTAGTGATGAATTAATTGCTAGAATTTCTCCTTTATGTCTGGCCGGCTGCACTTACCTGGGTGTTCTAGTGCTTGTAGTGACGATAATTAGTCTGTAAAAATCGTTACTGCTTGCCGCGGATTATCTTCGATTACTTCTAAACATTTTAGAATTGCTACCATCTCCGCGGTAAAAATCGAAGCCCCTCCAGTTATGAACTGTCTACTTATCATTTTGGCTTCCCTATCTTCTATGTTCTTTTTAATCTTTTCAGTACGTGTGTAGTCTATGATTGGTGCTTTTAGTTCCCAGGATGGTATTGTGCTTCTATATTTATTACTATTATTAATTGTGTTTGACATTTCTTTGAACTGCGTTTGATCTTCTATAGTTCTCCTAGTTTTGCTAGTCTGTCTGCTTTGTCATTACCGGGTACCTGGTATGTCTGTGTGTCCTGGTATCCAATGAAGAGTGACCTTGATGGTGTATGTTGTTAGCAGGCTTCCAATTTTTCAGCCAGCTGTACTATTCTTTATTTTTTGTTTGGAGGTATTCTACCAAAGCCTGAAGTGTTGTTTTTGAATCATTGAAGATTATGATATCCGAAGGCTTATAGACTTCATATTGGTACTGGCTGAGTAATGTTTTGAGCGTGCTATTTATTGCTGCATTGTCTGCTTGGAAATTAGTACAGAACTCTCCACATGGTTCATATATATCTAGTGTGTTGCCATTTGAGTACTTCATGTAAGCCTCAAGTCCAGCATTTATTGTGGCCTTGAAGGCCGAGCCGTCTGTGTATGCATGTATTGCAGTGCAAGGGTAGCTGTCCATAGTCTCTAAAGTACTGTTAGATTGGTGTCTCTAGTTAGTGTGGTGAAGTGGGATGTTATAAATATTTATAGGGGACTTAGTGTACTGACTGAGATCAGCTGTGAAGGTATCTATATCTATTAAGAGTAGTGTATTATAGATAACCTTACTTGCTACCACATATCTATATATCTCAGTCAGAATTATTCTGCAATAGTGTGATGACTACGTTATGTGTCTAGGGTATGTGTAGGATGAAGTGTAAGTCAAAACAACAACAGACAGATAAACAATTAAATTTAATCCACTACTCTTGACAACACTGTGACACTCACATACATATAACACTCTATAAGGATATCTTAAAAGAGTCACTGATAACTTTTCAAATAACAATATGTATTCATTACTGGCATGAATGAATATGTGTCCTGATTCAACTACAAAGGGAACCAGGAATCACAAGCAATTTAAATTACAAGTATATATACAGAATTTATTAATATGAATATTGTAGTGACATATATTATTAAAAATATCCTATGTGTGTCAGTTGTGTAGTGGTAATATGAGGTAATACTGGTTTTGTTTTGTTCAAGCTCTGTTGGTATTTGTCATCATGACTTCAATAGTTTGTCTTTAGGGACTAGTATTGGAGATGTTCTCAGTTCCTGATATTAAGACAAGTAAATTCCCCTCTTAAGGTTATTTTTATAAAGTCATTTCAAGATGAGGGGACATAATGTTGAGCTCAGCTGGCCAAATCTGCTTATCTTGAGTGATGGTGGCAGGAAAGGACTCCTCTGCTCGAATTCTCCCCTGGGCTCTGGAGACACCTCACTGATAGCTAAAAAGACCAAGGAGTATGCTGTCCGACTCTGGATTCAGCAAAGCTCTGACCAGGTGCTGCTCAGTACCATCAAGACCACGGTCCCTGAAAACAAGAAGGATGTACCTTCTACTTCATAACTAATTTATATTCTCTTTTACACTGATCACAATACAACACAAACATTGAGTTCAGAGCGTTAGGCCAACTGTCAGCTTCATCTGAAATACTTTATACCAGTATTTACCTCCTTAATGGTTACCACGCCTCTGCACTTCCAGCATTATTTCTGTCTAATCAATCATCCAGGTGTCAGTGTACTATTTGGCCATTCCATGCCGTTTTACTTCCCTCCGACACCCTCTGTTCAGGCTGGAGCATTATAGGCTTTATCTCCTGTTTGCCACTGAACTACACATATATATACAGGCATAAATTAACAATTTACATTCAATTTTCATTAAAAGATACTGAATGGTTCAAGCTTACCACAATTTCATGGAAATAAACACAGATACGTTGATTAGCAATGAATTCTGGCACATTTACTGGCACAAATTCCCATCTGCTTATGTTCCAGGCTTTTATTTTAGCAAAAATGTGAGCTGGCTTCAACGCACTGTCGCTTTATCAAGCTTATTTAAACAAGTGGTTTCGAACTAACGCTCCTAAGTGATTATATCAGCGAGTCTAGCCAATGAGGCCCCGTTTCGACAAGTGTTTGAAAAAAATGTTACCTTTCCCCGTCTCCCCTAACAACGAAAGATAGTATTTATAGCCCGACCAATCGTGGTCAGTCTTTCATTTGTTGCGCTCCAATCAATTTGGAGTTTACATGGTAGGCTATTTCTGTAACGCAAGGTTTTTTCAAACACGTTATAAAAAAATTTTATGAGCAGAAATGATTTCATGCTGTCAGGCATCCTCACTATTTTATTTTGGGTATAATTTATTAATTCCTGGACTATTTGCGTAACGTTTTACATATTCTTTGTCAGCAAGCCCTAAGGAACCCAAATATCCCAATTTAAAGGAGCTACGTGGCTGCGTTCAAAATATGTATTTTCTACCTCCTGTTTCGAAGATGTGCTGTCTGGGTACTGTTATGTTTTCAACCGTAAACCCATCTATTGTTATCTTTCCTAATAAGCGTTTTTTATGATTTATAAACCTAACTCTGGGATGGGTAATGTATTTTATCACTGTCCGTCTGAAAAAAAAAGTTAGTGCATGTAGTCTTACACGCGTGATGGCAGCATTTGTGTATCGCGCGAAGCGTGTTTAGTGTTCGGCTTTCTGCCTCTCCCTTCCCGCTATCCTTTTGTCCATCTGTCTTTCGTTTTGGTAACGCAGTATAATTAATGTTAGGATTAATTTAGGTCATTACGCAGGGCCTCTCAATGTTTTTTCCAAGAAATACAGCACACGTTTCATTGAAGAAGGCGGGTAATAATACAGTAAGCTTTACTATCAACGTGAAAGCGTTACAATTTGCAGACGAAGCAGAAAACAAGGGGGATTTCGAGTACATTCCTTGTGACAGCACTGTTATTTTTCCATTGCTCTTCTCTTTATTAATTTTATTTGTTAGGCTTCATATTTACCTAATAATTTATATATGTGGATTAGAATATTCCACGACACCTCCCCTCTTAAAACAGACATTATATGTCAGTCCTTTATTCTATATACACATAGAGAAATTTATTATTATTTCTGGGGTTTACGGTGATTCTCATCACACGGATGGCGGCTTAAAAAATCAGCTCCCAAATTGGTTTTTCCAGATATATACTCGATGCTAAAATTATATGGAGCCAGAAGCAAAGACCATCGGAGTAACCTAGAGTTCTCATGCTTAGCCTGTGCTAGAAACGATAAAGGTTTGTGATCTGTTTGCAACTTAAATGCCTTCCCATATAGATAAATATTGAATTTCTTTATTGCCCATATTACTGCAAGACATTCTTTTTCGCTAGTTGAGTAGTTGATTTCAGCTTTATTCAACTTTCTGCTAGCATATGCCACTGGGCTTAATTCCCCATCCAATGCATCTGATTTCTGTAGTAGAGTTGCACCTAACCCAATATTACTTGCATCCGTCCTTACTATGAATTCTTGACTTAAGTCAGGTATTTTCAAAATGGGTTTACTTGTGAGCTTTTCCTTCAATTCTTGGTAAGTCATTTCACATTGTGGTGTCCATGTAATGCGATCTGGATGTCCTTTACGTGTCAATTCCGTTAAAGGTGCACATATGGAATTAAAGTTTTTGATATACTTCTGGTAGAAACCACATAATGAGACAAAGGATCTCACGTCCTTCTTGGTTTGTGGTCTCGGGGCTTTCTGTAGTTTCTCTAAATTCTTTGGGTCAGGGGTCATGTTTCCCTGATAAACTGTGTGTCCCAAAAATTCCAATTCTTTACATCCAACGCAACATTTGGTTGGTCGGGCTGTTAAATTTGCCTCCCTAAGTCGATTAAACAGCATGTTCAGAGAGTCAATGTGTTCCTCAAATGTTTCTGTCGCTATAAGGATATCATCCATAAAATTTGTTATACAGGGATTATTCAGAGGATCCAATAATTTTCTCATCATTCTAGAGAAGACACTAGGCGCATTCTTCAATCCAAATGGCAATCTATTAAACTCATAGTGTCCTTCTGAGGTACTAAACGCTAGGTATGGTCTAACCTCAGGCTTTACTGGAATCTGATAGTATCCTTTACTCAGATCCACTTTTGAGAAATATTTCGCTTTATTTAGTCTGGCAAACAGCTGATTTGTATCCGGCAATGGATCCACCTGTCCTTCTGTAATAGCATTCAGTCTCCTGTAATCTATACAGAGTCTATGTTCTCCAGAGGGCTTCCTTAAGAGTACAACACCGGAACTATACGAAGACTCACTGTGCGAAATAATTCCTTCCTTCAATAGATAGTCTATCTCTTCCTTCAAAGCTTTTTCCTTAGCAAACGGAATCGAATATGGTTTCATACAGACAGGTGTGGAGTCTATGAGTTTCATATCATATTCCAATAGGTTTGTATGCCCTGGTCGGTCTGTTAACACCTCTGCATGAGTATTTAGAACCTGTTGCACTTTCTCTTTCTGAGTTTTCGTTAAATGTGTACTGATTTTCACCTGTGCTGCTGTCTCACAGGGGTGTAATGGATATTCAAATGATGAAAGTGGTTCCTTTTTCATCTCCATGGCGATGGACAAGGTCAACAAGTGTGTCTCTTCCTGATGTTCTCTTTCCAAATATTTCTTCAGGAGATTCACATGATAGATTTTTTCTTTCCCCTTCTTATCTATCTTATAATTTGTTCTAGATACCTTCTCTAAAACTGTATATGGACCCTGCCATCCAATTTGTAACTTATTCTGACTCCCGGGCAAAAGAAGCAGTACTTTCTCTCCCACAGCCAAATTTCTGTCTTTCGCCTTCCTGTTATAATAGGCAGCATGTTTCTTCCTGGCTTGTTTCAAATTTTCATTGGCAAGTTTCCAGCCAGTTTTTAACCGAGTGGTCAGCTCATTCACATATTGGTATGAAGATGTAATGTTTTCCTCTGCCTTTTCATCAGTCCACGTTCTTAACATAGCTACATATGGACCTTTAATTGTGTGGACCTATTTGTCCATGCACCGGTATGGTCTCTTCCACTCGAAGCTTTATAGTGATGATTTTTCCTCCCAGAATTATCATTCACAAAACGACCGCTACCAATTTTTCTTGGGGCTTTCTCCCCACTTAAAATTCTTGATGAGAGATTTCCTCTCTACATCCTCTTCCTCCAGTTTGTTTAAGTCCGATTGAGGGATTTTCGGCTTATCCTGGGGTAAGACATCTTTTGCACTCTCCGCATAGTGGCCATTGTAAAACAGTTAAGTGAAGCTTGTCCGTGAAAAGGGGCTTCCCATTCCATTTGGTCCACTTTATCAAATTTATATTTCTTTTTATTATCAGGCCTAATTTTGCCCCGGGGCGTGTCCAGGTCCTGATCCATGTTCCCACTTGTGGGTGTTCCCTCATGTGCTATGCTACACCTTTCTACAAAATTCTCAATGTCCCATCTTGCTTTGGGCCAATAATAATTGTGAGCCACCTTTTGAATGATGGTACCTATCTTCTCATGGTCCCCATCTGGTTTCACATGTAGGCTCCTTATTAAGTCTGCCCTATATCTTTTTGGAAGTACCAGCTGTCCTTGACCTTTGGATCTAGCTCCAGTCTTCCTATACATCAACTTGTTTTTCATGTAAAAATCTCCCTTGCCTGGAGTTGTATGACAAGTTGACAATTTTCTGAAACAAGGCTTGAGTGTTTTATCCCCAGCCTGTGCCTTCCTCATCTCTTCTGGAGTGGTATCTAACATAATATCCTCCTCCTGTCTTGAGGTCGACCTGACCTGAAGGGTTGCCATATACACAGGTTTCCTTCTGCAACGGTCAGTGTCATGATTGTCCATCTGACAATTCTTACACCACCTTTTTCCTTGGTTGAAAGATTATCTTTCATTATATTTCCTTTCATCGAATTGTGGGAATTTATTTTTATTTTCATACCGTGGCCTATCAATTGGTGCTTACCTTTGTTTTGATCCCTAGGATCAAATTTATTAAAGTTCTGTGGTGCCCTAAAGTTATCCACTTGTTTCTTTTTATTACCTGTTACCTCTGCTTGAGCTGCTTGATACCTTTCAGCAACATTTAGCAACTCATCCAGCCTCTCTGCACCTTGTTCCATGAGAAACTTTCTCAGGTCTGGAGCCATGGACTCTCTTAATTGCTCTATAAGGACCATTTCCTTAAGATCTTGGGTTTTCCCCAGAGAAGTCCATTTCTCCAAGTATGTCTCTATTCGTGCAGAGAACTGGTGATAGGTTTCACCTGACAGTAGTTTAGCATTCCTAAATTTTTTCCTATAAAATTCTGCATTCTTTTCATACCTTAACAAAAGAGCCTGCTTTAGCATGTCATAATTTTCCTGATCACCTCTGCTCATTTTTGCAAAAACTTCATAAGCTGCCCCACGAAGTCCCTGAGATAACTTTAAGCTCCACCTTTCTCTCTCTAACCCATACGTGGTAGCTAATAGTTCATACCTATTTATATAGCTCTCAATATCATCGTCTTTCTCAACAAAATGATCTAAATGAAAGTTCATAGCTGAGGTTGAGGCTCCCTGAGTAACCGTAGCATCAGAGGCAAAGGGGCTGGCACCATTTTCAGGAGCATGGCCTTGAAACTCAAACTCCCTTAGTCGTAACTCATGTTCCCTTTGTAATCTTTTCTCCTCCTTTTCTGCTTCCCTCTCTGCAGCTAATCTCTTCTCTTCTCTTTCTGCAGTCAATCTTCTTTCTTCTGCAGCTAATTTCTTCTCTTCCTTTTCTGCTTCCAATTTCTTAGCCTCTTTGTCAGCCTCAATCTGCAACCTCTTAGTCTCAGCCTCAGCTTCAAATTGTAACTTCTTAATTTCCCTTTCAGCCTCTAACCTTCTTTCGGCTTCTTTTTCTAATCTTCTTTCTTCGCGTTCAATAAATTTGTCACATTCCGTCGTGACATAGGCAACCATAACTTGCCCATCTAATCCTAACTCTTTTGCAGTCTGAACAGCAGCAGATCGAAACTTGGCCAGGTCCGCCATTGTCTATCAGGTAAATTTCTACAATGTCTAACCAACAATTTAATCTCTAAATATATTTAATGGACAACACAGGCACCGTGAGCTCAACCTTATTTAATTCCACCCAAGGATACCTTTTAATTCTTATATTCCCTGAAGTGAATTACCCCCAATATTTTTAATAGGGAAAGATTCAAAATCCCAAGAGCGAGACCCCAATATATGTGGTGAAGTGGGATGTTATAAATATTTATAGGGGACTTAGTGTACTGACTGAGATCAGCTGTGAAGGTATCTATATCTATTAAGAGTAGTGTATTATAGATAACCTTACTTGCTACCACATATCTATATATCTCAGTCAGAATTATTCTGCAATAGTGTGATGACTACGTTATGTGTCTAGGGTATGTGTAGGATGAAGTGTAAGTCAAAACAACAACAGACAGATAAACAATTAAATTTAATCCACTACTCTTGACAACACTGTGACACTCACATACATATAACACTCTATAAGGATATCTTAAAAGAGTCACTGATAACTTTTCAAATAACAATATGTATTCATTACTGGCATGAATGAATATGTGTCCTGATTCAACTACAAAGGGAACCAGGAATCACAAGCAATTTAAATTACAAGTATATATACAGAATTTATTAATATGAATATTGTAGTGACATATATTATTAAAAATATCCTATGTGTGTCAGTTGTGTAGTGGTAATATGAGGTAATACTGGTTTTGTTTTGTTCAAGCTCTGTTGGTATTTGTCATCATGACTTCAATAGTTTGTCTTTAGGGACTAGTATTGGAGATGTTCTCAGTTCCTGATATTAAGACAAGTAAATTCCCCTCTTAAGGTTATTTTTACAAAGTCATTTCAAGATGAGGGGACATAATGTTGAGCTCAGCTGGCCAAATCAGCTTATCTTGAGTGATGGCGGCAGAAAAGGACTCCTCTGCTCGAATTCTCCTCTGGGCTCTGGAGACACCTCACTGATAGCTAAATGGACCAAGGAGTATGCTGTCCGACTCTGGATTCAGCAAAGCTCTGACCAGGTGCTGCTCAGTACCATCAAGACCACGGTCCCTGAAATCAAGAAGGATGTACCTTCTACTTCATAACTAACTTATATTCTCTTTTACACTGATCACAATACAACACAAACATTGAGTTCAGAGCGTTAGGCCAACTGTCAGCTTCATCTGAAATACTTTATACCAGTATTTACCTCCTTAATGGTTACCACGCCTCTGCACTTCCAGCATTATTTCTGTCTAATCAATCATCCAGGTGTCAGTGTACTATTTGGCCATTCCATGCCGTTTTACTTCCCTCCGACACCCTCTGTTCAGGCTGGAGCATTATAGGCTTTATCTCCTGTTTGCCACTGAACTACACATATATATACAGGCATAAATTAACAATTTACATTCAATTTTCATTAAAAGATACTGAATGGTTCAAGCTTACCACAATTTCATGGAAATAAACACAGATACGTTGATTAGCAATGAATTCTGGCACATTTACTGGCACAAATTCCCATCTGCTTATGTTCCAGGCTTTTATTTTAGCAAAAATGTGAGCTGGCTTCAACGCACTGTCGCTTTATCAAGCTTATTTAAACAAGTGGTTTCGAACTAACGCTCCTAAGTGATTATATCAGCGAGTCTAGCCAATGAGGCCCCGTTTCGACAAGTGTTTGAAAAAATGTTACCTTTCCCCGTCTCCCCTAACAACGAAAGATAGTATTTATAGCCCGACCAATCGTGGTCAGTCTTTCATTTGTTGCGCTCCAATCAATTTGGAGTTTACATGGTAGGCTATTTCTGTAACGCAAGGTTTTTTCAAACACGTTATAAAAAAATTTTATGAGCAGAAATGATTTCATGCTGTCAGGCATCCTCACTATTTTATTTTGGGTATAATTTATTAATTCCTAGACTATTTGCGTAACGTTTTACATATTCTTTGTCAGCAAGCCCTAAGGAACCCAAATATCCCAATTTAAAGGAGCTACGTGGCTGCGTTCAAAATATGTATTTTCTACCTCCTGTTTCGAAGATGTGCTGTCTGGGTACTGTTATGTTTTCAACCGTAAACCCATCTATTGTTATCTTTCCTAATAAGCGTTTTTTATGATTTATAAACCTAACTCTGGGATGGGTAATGTATTTTATCACTGTCCGTCTGAAAAAAAAGTTAGTGCATGTAGTCTTACACGCGTGATGGCAGCATTTGTGTATCGCGCGAAGCGTGTTTAGTGTTCGGCTTTCTGCCTCTCCCTTCCCGCTATCCTTTTGTCCATCTGTCTTTCGTTTTGGTAACGCAGTATAATTAATGTTAGGATTAATTTAGGTCATTACGCAGGGCCTCTCAATGTTTTTTCCAAGAAATACAGCACACGTTTCATTGAAGAAGGCGGGTAATAATACAGTAAGCTTTACTATCAACGTGAAAGCGTTACAATTTGCAGACGAAGCAGAAAACAAGGGGGATTTCGAGTACATTCCTTGTGACAGCACGGTTATTTTTCCATTGCTCTTCTCTTTATTAATTTTATTTGTTAGGCTTCATATTTACCTAATAATTTATATATGTGGATTAGAATATTCCACGACAGTTAGTATGCTGTCTATGAGTGTGGTTTTTATAATGGATAGTTTAAACTTCTTTCCAGGATAAAAGACTGGGTATTTTTTTTATTATTTCTCGTATCTGTGGGAGGTGATGTTGTTTTGCTATAGTTGTTGCTACTTGTAGTGGTTATTCTTGTTTTAATCTGCTAATGGGCTTCCAGTTTTTAACCAGTTTTGGGTGTTCTTTTCTCATTTTTCTACAGTACTCTGTTGCTTCCAGAACAGCAAGTTTCCGTCGTAGGTCCATAGGCTCTATGTTTCCATCAGTTTCACAGGCAGCTGTTGGCGTGGTTCCCGTCCCCACATATGAACCTTAGAGCTTGGTTTTGCCGTGGCAGGTTATTATCCACGACTGATCGGACATATCTCAGGTACAGCTTCTCAGATTATCTTTACCTGCTCCCCGTCTGGTGCTTTCAAGAGGTTTAAATAGGTTCAGACGTTGTCACGAGATGGATTTTAAGGCGAGCTCTTCTCGATCTCTCTTACACTACGGCAGTAATCAGTTACATTTGTTGTACTGATTTTATTGCGATTTTTCCGGGTCACCCTTTTCTTTCTCTACTAGGCAGCAAATATTTGATATTGTCAAAACATTTGACACTCCTTGTTGCTGTATACCTCACATTTGCTAAGCGTGGCACACAGCTTTTCTGAGATTAAGCGTAAGTAAACCCATATTGGTCTGCTTAGTTTTCATGTAGAGTTGTGTGCTTAAGCGAGAGATAATAAGACATAATCGCTTCCTGCCCAACTTGTTATGACAAGATTACTTTAGATAGTAATAATTTGTTACATCTGAAACACGTTGTCGTATGAGTTTACCGATATGTTTGTGAGTTGGCACACAAGAGATCGGATATTTTCATGCCATATATGGGAAAGTTGACCACTACATCACGAACAAAATTTTTCCATGTCAGGAATATTTTGAAATCCCCCTCCCTCAAACATTTATGTTTGAAAATGATTGGAGCTTTTGAGTAGCCCCATAACAACCAGATGCGGGGGAGTACAGTGAATTTAACCTGGCGCTTTTCTTGGTCTAGGACACTGTGAGATTCACGCTTGCCAAGACACAACCAGACTTGCCAGAAGTTAGAATTCAGAATGCCCATTTATCAGGCCGGACTTTGTGAAACAATCTTGATAGACTTCTTCTTCTTCTTTGATCCTTAGCCGCCGACCGTAAAAGCAGTCAGTGGCCATCACGCCTAGTGGCGTCTTGTAGGGCAACAACAAATTGATTCCACTTTGCTCGGTCGGCGGCCATCCTTCGTACAGTGCCCCAACTCTGGTTCATTCTTTGCATCTCAGCCTCCACAGTCCTCCGCCAGGTTGTTTTTGGTCGGCCTCTCTTTTTGATAGACTTACATAGCCCATAAACGCATTTTAATAAGGAAGGCTGAGGAAACTGAAACACATGGAATCATAAAGGGAATTATCTTATAAAAAGTAACGACCCCAAGAACACGTGTAAGAGGCCTAATCAAAGTGCCTTAACTGCATTCATCTGAGCAAAATGTCTGTGAACTAGGATTGGCGTAAGTTGTCATTTTACATTCTATATTTTTCATTACTAACATGTGAACTAATATATATATATATATATATATATATATATATATATATATATATATATATATATATATATATATATATATATATATATTGCCATGTGAATTTTAATATGTGAAATTCGCTAGTGGATGTCCAAGTCATTAGATGCTTGTAACCTCAGCGTATAAAATGATGATTTCATGAACCACCACTGCAAGGGCCGGTGACTGCTTTATCGCTAGTTTCCTAAAGAGAACTAAAAAGTATAAAGTAGTCCCAAGTTCCATACGGAGCAGGGAGGGAAAGATGAAAGAAATGATGTACATTCTAAGTATTATACTTACAGTTTCAAACCAGTGTAAATGTAAATGAAAACAGATTCAATTTATATTGTGAACACTTTTCACTCAGTTGAGATGTAAACGTAAACATATTCTATATGTACTATTACCCTTTTCATTTAAATATAAAGTAAATTTAAAAGCTATTCAATTTAAATGTAAAGAAAGGTTTCTCTGGAGGGGTTACGTTTAATTCTCATCGAGGGTAAATTCTGAGATAAATGGGAATGTGGAATACGAAATGGGACACATAAGTATGTGTCGGGAAAACGCAATACTCAGGAGAGCGTTTCGTTTCTATTCTTTTACCATAGTTGTTGGTGGTATCAGGAGGGTACTAATCTCTGGAACAAAGTGAGGGTATAAGTGGACTGACGTAGAAACGCGGGACCAGCTTGGCAGTTACTTCTTGATTGTACTTGAAATGTGCTGCACCTGTAATCTTGACCAGAGACGTGAGAACTCCAGTGACCTATCTGCACAGAACCTATCAGCGGGAGCAGAAACTACTATTGGCAGCTACGTGAAACGTATAAGCTGCCAAACTGAACGTTTTTCATAAAACCTACTATCATTCAATGATGAATTTTTCTTTTAAACTATTCAATTTTTTTTAACCCTTGTTAAACTTAAATGATAATTAAATCTGTTATTTGTAATTATACAAATTTAACTTCGATTCAATCATTTAAAATGTACTGCATGTTTGTCTCAGTCAATTTACTAAACATACTCTAAACAGAGCTATCTCAGAATAATAATAATTCCACTGAGTAAATCAGGGGTGGGGGAGGGCGCTTAAACGAGCTAAAATTAATCATTGCTTAAGTCTTCACAAATGTTGTCTGTAGATTCTAGAATTAACGTTCTCAGCCAATGCAGTATTGTTTTCGCTTATCTGAATATCTTGTGAAGACTCCGTTTGTAATAGATGTGTCATCACCCTTCTATCTACATCTCTGCTAAGATTAATCTTGTGCGAAGGTATATACCTTTGAAGCCCACATTAGATACTCTTGAGTTTTGGCCACTGTTGGACCACTACTGCAAAGCATGGGATGCAATACCGTCATAGACGTTACTGGCCTTGTCTTTCATTTTGTGCATGAAGATATTGAGCAGTAGCTGTCTGTCAAGCTCCACTCCTAAGTAAGCCAGATTTTCTTCTCTGGACAGTAGTTGTCCATAGAGTTTTAGTTGGAACACCTTCTTGCTTTCCTTGATGCTCCTGGTGAAAACTGTATACTGTTTCTTTGGATGTTTATCTTTAGTTTCCAGAGCCTGCAGTACACATATGTTGTGGCTAGGGCTATGTAGTTTAGCTTACGCCAGTTTTTTGTTGTTTTTTTCTGCTGTACAAACGAGCAGGTCAAGTGCATATGGTGTTTTTTATACCTTCAAGAAAGGGAGGGGGGGGGGGTGTCATTTATAATCATGAAGAAGAGGGTGCAACTAAATGCTGACCCTTGTGGTAATCCTTCTTCTAGTTTTTGTTTTTTTTTTCGTTTTTTTTTTTTTGGAGGGAAGAGGGGGATGATTTAATGTCTTCTACTGTTGTTTGTATTGTTCTGTTACTTAGGAAGGTTTTGATCCAGAAATACATTTTTCCTTGTGTCATAACTCGGGCAAGACACTCTGGAATTGCAACGTAAACTAGTGTCTTTATGATGATTTTTGAATAGCACAACAGGGACCCAAAAACGCAGCAATAGAGAACCCATAGCTTGACTGCTTGCGTCAGCGAACCAGAGCTGACCAAGACCCTACTCCACCTCCACGTGGTGGTCCTGGAAACAGGCTACATCACTGCAGTCTGGCTGAGAGTGTAGGGATCGAAGAGGGAAGGCAAACCCGGTCCCAAAAAATGCCGTGCTGAAGTCGGATGTGCCGGCCGAAAGGCGCGGATATCACAGCTCCGCTGTAAACAGACACAGCGCAACCAACGTCCTTTTCAGGGCGAACGAGGAAGACGAAGAATTGCACAACATAAATGCTGCTATAACTATATGGTTAATGACCCGATGAGGATAATTATTTTGGGATTTGAACAGCAATTACTCGTGCATGCAATCATCGCAGTAAGAAATCATTATATTTGGTAATTGACAAAGAAATTATGATTGCTTTGGTAATTTCCCACTACACGTTGAAATCCCACGGAAGTTTACAAGACGAAAAATGAACTCAGGCGCGGAACTCCGACAAAGCAAACGTTAGATCTAGATTGGGTATATAAGCCCATCTCAGACACATTTCCTTACTTCCCGAAATCACTTCAAGATCTGACAGAGCTAAGAAGATATCAAGAGGACTGACTCTTATATATTAGAAGTTTTAACCCATAAAACAACAAGATAACTGAGAAGAAGCCACAACTGACTGCTATTGTGAGCGATTTGTAGATCGAAGCTTCTAACAGCTGCACACTTCGAAGTACCACTGTTCTGAGAGTTGTCTGTATAGATCGTTAAGCTTACAAAATATCTTAGTGAATTAATATACATTTAAAACTGATAATTATTTAAAATTAATGTTATGATTAACATAAATCCTCATGTCTTTCTCATGCCTTGTGCCCGAAGGAAGATGGCTTCCACCATTATATAACCTCAATCCTGGACAGCATTGGCTCAGCTAGAAGTATTTGTTAGGACTGACCACCGCTTGCAATAAAAGGTTTCAGTTCTTTTTTTTTTTTAGTGCTTTGCTTTTGGGTGCTGTGCTCAGTTCGTTTTCTCTTTTTCTTTCTGCCTTTTATTTCGGTATATTTTGTTGATGTATTGTAAGGGAAACAATTTTACTTACTTTGGCACAACGCTAAACCAAAGGGGAGTAATCATGACAGGGTCTGGAAAATATCTTTAATTGATGTTAAAATTTTTAAATGTATTGTATTGTTGAACAACGTACCCCCTTTAGACTAACTTAACCAAAGCCTCAAGACAGTGTTGTCGAAATGAGGAATCTGATCAACAGTGGCCATCAGAGGTTCATCATGGTTTTAAACCACAGATACCATAACCTGGTCATATTTTACAGGTTCAGCTAGGGGTGAAAAACGTGGTAGTTTTGGATATTTTGTGAACTGTTTAACAGTGAATCAACACTGTTACTGAAAGATTTATCACGTTCATCTTGATCCTGTAGTTGTCTCAATCTCTCTATTTCTTGCTGATGTTTCAAATTCTGGATTTCTTTCTCTTTTTCTATCTCTGCCAGTTTAATTCTTTCTTCTCTTTCTTCTTTCTCTTTTTCTATCTCTACCAGTTTAATTCTTTCTTCTTTTTCTTTTTCCATTTCCATCTTTGCTTTTTCTATTTCCGCCAGTCTAATCAGTTCTCTCTCTCTCTTCTTTCTCTTTTTTTCTTTCAGATAAACTCTGTTCCCTGGCTTCTTTCTTAGCTTCCTCCATTTGTGCATGTACATACTTCTCGAGAATATCTCCTTCTTTACCTAGTTTACACCCTTGTTCCATAAATTGGTCGAACAACAACATGATTATTGTATATTTTTACTTAGTCGTAATATATGTAATAGATAATATATATCTCAATATACCTTTATACAATAACTACCAAGAGTAGTACAACAGCGTAGCTGTATCGGTAATCATATACCAAATTAGACTCTTGTCAAAAATTATCCATGTCGTGAAACGACTCTCTCCGACTTCTTTCTTCTGTCTATTATTTTATCCCTCTACAAATTTCTCCTATCATTTGACAAGAAACCAAAAGTCTCTCTCTCTCGCTAGTCTTAGATTTAACAGTATTCGCTAGCCTCAGGATTCACACGGCCAAAAGGTAATAAATTATTCCCTTAGCCAGCGAAATTCATTTACACTTGGAAGAAACATTGTGCTACGAACAGACCGGATATCACGAACTGGACGCATGTAAAAATACGTACGCAGTGGATACTAGGGGGAGTTAATGAAGTTAACTTGATATCCCTGTGACCAAGAGAATTTGCACACAGCCCACCCCTGCCCGGAACAGCCTCCTGGAATTGGGAGGGAATTTTAAGCCGTCATTCTTCTGGTAACCATCGCTCGAAGTAGAAGCATATATGGGCTTCAAGGAGGCTACTTTGTACATGTTGCGAAACTCTGGTAGTGAATTCAGTTGAGCGACGTAAGTAGATCTAACTAATACTGCTGATTTTATAACATG
This sequence comes from Oreohelix idahoensis, assembly GCA_024509875.1. Taxonomy (NCBI): domain Eukaryota; kingdom Metazoa; phylum Mollusca; class Gastropoda; order Stylommatophora; family Oreohelicidae; genus Oreohelix; species Oreohelix idahoensis. The sequence goes on from JAMPIV010015523.1 coordinate 79,787, forward strand.
AATAATCATATGTTTATCAACAGCTTGCTATTGCAGTAACTTTTTGTTAAAGTTTAAATGCATTTCCATTTTCAGTGACAATAACTGTTATTTGCATCTTTACAGATCACTCAAACTAATGTATGAGTTTGCTAAGGTCCTAAACCTAATTAACTCCTGATCTTTATCTCACAGCCTGGCAGAAATAAGACAGGGTTAAAATAATTGATGTATATTATTGTTGTTACTTTGAGATTTGCATATTGACCCAAGCAAAACAGAAGTGTATTAGTGGTCCTTCTATTTTCTATTTCTTATAAGGCTTCAGTTTTCTCTGTCAAGACTACAAACTTGATACAAGTGTTCTCAATCACTTCTTTTCCCTTTTTGAAATATGGGACATTAATTTTTGCATCATGGAATGTTCTTTATATGTATTTAATGCAATCTTATGCACATACCATGTTTGATGATTAAAGAACTATTTTATTATCAGTTATATGAATGTTATTTTCTACAGGAACCAGGACTTTAAAAATGTTTACAAGTATTTAACTATTTAATGAATCTAACACTTGACTAAAAAAATTCAAGTCAGCAGTTCTCAAGCCTTGAGATTATGACTACCCTCCACATGATTTACTGCTCCAGTAGCAAGAATGTAAATCATTGGTTCTCAGACCTTGGCAGCAATGACACCCCAACAGGTTAAAGCAGTATATGAAACTATTACCCGGTGGTTCTCAAACCATTGTTGACAGTGACCCCAGAATTAAGACACTGCTCTATGGGCACTAGGTGAACCAGTGGTTCTCAACCATTTGATGACCCCAGCCCCTACCTCACAGTTTGTGAAACTCATTGCCCACATGGGGAAAACCACTGCTGTAAATAAGCAGACAGCCAGATAGAGACTGAGAACTCAAGATACGCTATAATGTCAGTTAAGAAGGAGTAGTTCATAGATAATAGATCACACATTGTTAATGAATAGTAGTTAACCTTGTGTTAATTTAATTTCTGATGGACGCTTACCGGCCATCAGACTTTGGAGATGATTGCTCTTGAAAACCACTAAAGGTGCTTCAATTGTTTCCAGTCCACCCAGGTTGCGGTTACACAGTACTAACCCAAGTTGCGGTTACAAAGTACAAACCCAGGTTGTGGTTGCAAAGTACAAAACCAGGTTGTCGTTACCAGATACCTAAACCAGGTCCAGGGTACAAACCAGGGTACGAGTCCATGGTACCAAAGATTACCCTTACCCACCATACCCTATCAAATAGGTTATCATACCCAACCATATCCTATCACCCAGTAACCATACCAAACTTTCCATAAGCAGAAGAGATATTCAGCAGAGGTGACTTACCCCATCCTTATCTGTGATGTGCACTGAGTCCAGGGAAGCAAACTCTGACAACCTGTAGTGGATTTGATGGTATTGTATGGTTGATGTTACCTAGTGTGATGCATGAGATCAGCTGTGAAGGCTCCTGAGATAAATGTAGCTGTGAATTTACAGAAGGCCCTTCTTGCTACCACTTACGACCTCACACATATCTTTTTTTTTATGAATGTGGCTACGTTAAAAATCTAGGGTACTGATATGTAATGTGTTGTGGTAGATTACATACACACACACACACACACACACACAGATATTTAATAAGTCTAATAATATTAATACAATTTATAACACACTGAACTAACTCAAGCTGTTTAAATTTTTGATATTAAATTTTCTTTAAGTTTATTTGTTCTGAACCAAGGTTTTATTTTGGTCAGAACATATGAAAGGTTTTGAAATTATGAATGAAATGCATGAATATATGTCATAATAAACTAGAAAATGTGTACATATGTATTTCAAATGACTGGTTAATAGTAATTATCTTAAGATAGTCCCAGGAGAACTTATTTCTAGATATGCTGTTGGGGCGATATCATCACTCCCTGTCTATGACTACCAAACATTGTCCATTCACTGATGGGAGTAATACAAGTTTTATTTCCCAAAATTTTTGTGGGTTCTAGTGATGGTAATATAGTTGGTGTGTTAGTTAGTAAATAAGTTGGTGAAGGTCCAGCAGGCCAGACGCTCACGTATCTTGACTGAGTAGTTCTGGTGCTGGAATCTGGTGGCCCCACCTCTCCGTGCTTGGGGGCAATATAAGGCTGCTCTGACAAAATACTAGACTGCACTGGTCCACACTTGTATTTATCAACACAGCATTTGACACCACTTTGGTGCCAAACAGAAACTCACACTTCTGCAACAAAAGTATTGGGTCATGTGTCAGAACTCTACCTCCTGAGCCACTTCTGCACACAACACTACACAACAACACCACATAGACGGGGTCAGATCTCTCTGACCATACAGAACATCTTACCAAGTTGGTTTCACATAGTACTAGTTCCCCAAGACTACATATTCTGAAATATGTTCATTAGCTTCCTGCTATTGAATAAGATAGGTGATATGTTCCACTGATCTCAACACTTGATCCGCCCTTCATAATCCTTGCTGGCGTTTATGTATTTTGTTTGTCTCTAGACCCTGAACTTGGGCTGGGGATCTAGAGCGAATCCTTACTTGTTGTAAGGGATAGATTTTGATATGGCAGTATCAAATCACTCGAAACATTAAACAATATTAAAATATACAAAGAAATGCTTTCAGTCTTACCAGAATTATGAATAGAGAACACAGTTATATTCTAGCAAAACTCAGCTGAGCTGCTGGCTCTAGTATGGCGTCCCTCTAAATATTGCAATTAGCTTCTGGGAACTACACCACTGAAGAATTACTGTGTCTACTACTGGACAATTTATGTTGAATGGCAAAAATGCGCGTCTGTGCGCCGATAATATGATTATTTGTGGCCAATCACCGACTTTCCCCCTTTCAAATTTCAAACCTCCTACCAAAAGTCAATTCAGTCATACCTCAGTCGAGTATGTATTATTGTCTGTTGGTCCGTCTGTCTCTACTTGCTTTTTCATAAAAAAACACGCTTGGTTCTACATGCCTTTCTACACGAATCGGTCTCTAGAGTTATTTTTAGCCACAATTTTCCACTATTTCCCCCTCTCTTTCATTCCAACTAGATTTTAGCACTTGAGTCTCAAGGCCGCAATTTTTTAAAATTAGTGACATTTTTTTAACAGTGCAGTCGCTCGTCTGTTATGAACAACACAGTCTTTTGTCAATATCTTCATTATTATCTATCCGTCTGTATAAATGAAAGCATATTATTTCTCTGCTCAAGATGGGCTATCAGACTAGCTAGGTTTTATATTCCTAACATTATTATTAAGAAAAAGTTACTTTTTCAAGGTTAGTTGTTTTTTTTTTTTGAAATATGTTCGAGCATCTTCTGTAATGCGTTTGCCGCTGAATTCAAATAAAAGGACTAAGTATCGTAAAAGCGTCCAAGAAATGACTGTTGCGTATAATAGCTAAGGTCCCTTTTGTCCATTTCTTTACATTGCGTCAACTTGTGGACGTGAATTTTTTTCCTTTCCCCACCAATTGCGTCTTTTTAGCCTTGCTAGTTTCAAGCACGTGTTCAGTCATATTTTTTCTTTTTGATCTCCGTTCCCTCCCGTCTCCAAGGGTAAACATTTTGTCTGTACGTCTAACAAGTTAGTTTCCATGGCGGGTAGTGAACCGCGGCATGGGCGATCATGTCTTCTAGTAGCTTACGCATTATTTTTATCCCTACATTTTATCTTTGGAGATATTTTAACGTTGTATCACGGTTAAATTTATCACACATCTCCCCACTTGAAAACATGCCTACGGCAAGTTCCAAAACCAGTGATACACATAGATAAAATTACTCCTCACGCCTACCACTACTCTAATTTTGATCACAGGGGTGCCGACTGAGGAAATCTGCACCGACATTCAATGACCCTGGGATGTACTCAATACTAAACTGATAAGGTTGCAGTAATAAAGACCACCTCAACAATCTTGCGTTTTCATGCTTAGCCTGAGATAAGAATACTAGGGGCTGATGATCCGTCTGGACCACAAAAGTCCTACCATACAGATAGATTTGAAACTTCTTTATTGCCCAGATTAACGCTAAACATTCTTTTTCGCTTGTGGAATATCCTTGTTCCGCCTTATTCAATTTGCGGCTTGCATAAGCGACTGGGTTCAGTTCCCCATCAGGTGAAGATGATCTTTGCAACAAAGCCGCCCCGAGTCCTACATTACTTGCATCTGTTCTTACGACAAAGTCCTGTGTCAAATCAGGCAGTTTGAGAATAGGCTTGCAAGTGAGTTTTTCCTTTAACTCTTGGAACGCTAATTCACATTGCGCAGTCCAAACTATTTTATCTGGATGTCCCTTGCGAGTCAAATCAGTCAGAGGAGCACATACTGAGTTAAAATTTTTGATATATTTTTGGTAAAAACCACATAACGACACGAATGATCGCACGTCCTTTTTTGTTTGTGGTCTAGGTGCTCTCTGCAGCTTTTCCAAGTTCTTGGGGTCAGGGGTCATGTTGCCCTGATATACAGTGTGTCCCAAGAATTCGAACTCTTTGCATCCAATACAACATTTTGTTGGCCTAGCAGTTAAGTTCGCCTCCCTAAGCCTATCAAATAACATTTTTAGGGAGTCAATGTGTTCTTCAAATGTCTCTGTGGCGACGAGAATATCATCCATGAAATTCGTGATACATGGGTTATTCAGGGGATCCAACAATTTTCGCATCATCCTTGAAAATACACTCGGAGCATTTTTCAGTCCGAATGGTAGCATGTTGAATTCATAATGTCCATCCGAAGTGCTAAAGGCCAAATAAGGTCTCAGTTCAGGCTTCACTGGAATCTGGTAATAGCCTTTACTAAGATCCACCTTTGAAAAGTATTTTGCCTTGTTTAATCTGGCAAATAACTGTTTTGTGTCTGGTAATGGATCCACTTGTCCTTCTGTGACAGCATTCAGTTTCCTGTAATCTATGCACAGTCTGTGTTCCCCAGACGGTTTTCTCAACAAAACTACACTGGAGCTAAAAGATGATTCACTGTGTGAAATAATCCCCTCCTTCAACAAATAATCTATTTCTTCTTTCAATGCCTTCTCCTTCGCGAACGGAATAGAATAGGCTCTCATACAGATTGGGTTTCAGTCTACCAGTTTCATGTCATACTGTAGCAAATTTGTATGTCCTGGTTTATCTGTTAATACATCTGTATGTTCCTCCAGAACCTGTAGAACTCTCTCCCTCTGATTTTTAGTCAGGTGCTTACTGACTTTTACCTGTGCTGCTGTTTCACAAGGATGTAATGGGTATTCATGTGAGGTGAGTGGTTCATTTTGCATTTGAGTTGCGATAGCCAAGGTCAGTAAGGGGGTGCTTTCCTGGAGTGGTCTGTCCAGATACTTCTTTAAAAGGTTTACATGATAAACTTTCTCCTTCCCCTTTTTGTCAATTTTATAGTTTGTTCTAGACACCTTCTCTAGAACCGTATATGGACCTTGCCATCCAATTTGTAATTTATTCTGGCTACCGGGTAGTAGAAGCAGCACCTTCTCTCCCACAGCTAGTTCTCTGTCCTTTGCCTTCCTATTAAAATATGCTGCATGTTTCTTCCTGGCTTGTTTCAAATTATCATTTGCCAGTTTCCATCCAGCTTTCAAACGAGTGGTCAGTTCGTTCACGTATTGATAAGATGAGGTAACAGTCGCTTCTGCCTTCTCATCTGTCCAGGTCCTTAATAATGCTTCTAATGGACCTTTTATGGGTCTCCCAAATAGCAAAGTTGCGGGAGCCATCCCGGTTGAACTATGTGGTACCTCCCGATACACAAACAACGCGGCGGGCAGGAATTGATCCCATAGATCCGGTTTTTCGTGTGCCAGCTTCCTCAGGATAGAAATGAGAGTCCCATTGAACCTCTCTACCTGGCCGTTCCCTTGTGGATGGTACGGACTACAATGAAAGTGTCTGGCTTGAAATAGCTTAAAAACTTCTTCCGTTAGTTTCCCCTTGAACTGTGAGCCATTATCAGTCAAGATTTGATGCGGGAATCCTAATCGGGTGAATATTGTAAGTAGTGCCTCTGCTACATGTTTTTAATCAATTGATGGCAGGGCTACCGCCTCTCCCCACATAGAACAAGTGTCCACCAGAGTAAGGATGTAACTGTTCCTCCTCTTGGTCCGAGTGAGAGGTCCCACAATATCCACTGCAACCCTCTCAAAAGGTGTTCCCACTATGGGCATTTCCCCTAGAGTTGCAGGAGCAGTCCAATGCTTTGGAGCTACCCGTTGACATTCTGGGCAGGATTTGACATATCTTTTTATATCCTCCGTTATCCCTGGCCAGAAGTAATGACAAGCTATACGCTGTCCTGTGGCGCTGATCCCCATGTGACCACTGAAGGGAATCGCATGCCCGAGTTCCATCACTTTATCCCTATATGAAGTGGGAAGAACCAGCTGGTTGTGACCATTTGTTCCAGTTCTGGCCTTCCTATATAATAGTTTGTTCTTCATAAAGTATTCTCTCTTGCTTGGAGGTGTGTGGCATTTGGGCAATTTTTTTAAACATGGCTTAAGAGTCTTATCCTCAGCCTGCGCCTTCCTCATCTCCTCTGGATGAGCATTAATAGGTTCACCTTCTTCCTCCTTTTTCTGTGACCTGGTCTGCACTGTCGCCATGATCACAGGTCTCTCGGGATTCCCCAAGAAGACGTATCTACACCCCAATATCAGAGGGTAGATTGGTTCATCTATCACTGCTGCTCTGATTTCTCCTTCCACATAGCGAGTTTTCACCGTTATCCTTACGATGGGAAGTGTCATGAGTGGTATGTCCTTAGTCGCCCCTTGTATTTCCACTGTTTCTGTGGTATACTGACTTGGGTCCACTAGGCTAGACTTCACAACTGAATCATAATCCAAACCTGTATCATAAAGGCACCTTGTGGTGACCCCATTACAAATAACATCCTCACAAACTGGGGGGTGATAAGGTTCCTGCTGTCCATTAGGATTAACCTTTAATCTTTGAGTCCCCGACTTCATTGCAGCAATGTTTGAAGGTTTCCTTCTACAAAATTCGGTGTTATGGTTATCTTTCTTGCACCATTTGCACCATCTTTTTCCTTGGTTCAACGGTTTTCTTTCATTGTATGTTTGGTCATTGAACTGTGAGTTTCTGTCACGAAAGTCATTTCTTGGCCGTTCAAGGTTTGTCCTACCTTTATTACCCTGTTCTCTATTATCAAATTGCTGTGGAGCTTTAAAATTGCCTATGTGCTTCTTTTTAGCACCACTTACCTCTGCCTGGGCTGCCTGATACCTCTCAGCGACATTTAAAACCTCCCCCAACCTCTCTGCACCTTGTTCCATGAGAAATTTTCTCAAGTCTGGAGCCATGGACTCTCTCAATTGCTCTATCATGATCATCTCTTTAAGATCTTGGGTCTTCCCCAGAGAAGTCCATTTCTCCAAATAGGTTTCCAGTCTGGCAGAGAATTGGTGGTATGTCTCCCCAGACAACAGTTTGGCATTTCTAAATTTCTTACGATAAAATTCACCATTTTTTTCGTATCTTAACAACAAAGCCTGCTTTAACATGTCATAATTGTCTTGGTCTTCTCTGTTCATTTTTGCGAAGACTTCATAAGAAGTACCTCTCAGTCCCTGTGATAACTTTAAACTCCACCTCTCTCTCTCTAACCCATATGTAGTAGCTAATAATTCAAAACGACTGAGGTACCCCTCTATGTCATCGTCTTTCTCAACAAAATGGTCTAAATGAAACCCCATAGCTGATGTTGAGGCTCCCTGACTAGGCGTAGCATCTGAGGCAAAAGGGCTGGCACCATTTTCAGGAGCATGGCCTTGTAATTCCAGCTCCCTTAGTCGTAATTCGTGCTCCCTTTGCAACCTTCTATCTTCTGCCTCCCTTTCGGCCTTTTTATCTTCTGCTTCCCTTTCGGCCTTTTTTTCTGCTGCCTCCCTTTGCTGTCGTTTTTCTTCTGCCTCCCTTTCGGCAGTCAATCTTTTATCTTCTGCCTCAATCTGCAGCCTCTTAAGTTCTCCATCAGCCTCAATTTGTAACCTCTTCTCATCAGCTAACCTCCTATCTTCCCTTTCAATATACTTATCACATTCTGCAGTTACGTATTGTATTAAACCCTGACCATCCATTCCCATATCCTTCGCCGTTAGCACAGCAGCTGATCTGAACTTTGCCAGCTCCGCCATACTTTTTAGACAATTTAGCAATGAGCAAGATAAATCTCTAACCAATTAATAACTAAAGTAATTCTAATTAATTAATTAATCAATTAACTACCACTGGCTGTGAAGATTCACCAACTTTTATTTTAAGGGACACTTTTAATTTTTACAATTTGCCCCCCTGATTTAATTCTCCCACCAGGAGATCCTAATATTACTGATAAGCTAATTATCCCGGACGAGCCACCAATATATGTAGTGGATTTGATGGTATTGTATGGTTGATGTTACCTAGTGTGATGCATGAGGTCAGCTGTGAAGGCTCCTGAGATAAATGTAGCTGTGAATTTACAGAAGGCCCTTCTTGCTACCACTTACGACCTCACACATATCTTTTTTTTTATGAATGTGGCTACGTTAAAAATCTAGGGTACTGATATGTAATGTGTTGTGGTAGATTACATACACACACACACACAGATATTTAATAAGTCTAATAATATTAATACAATTTATAACACACTGAACTAACTCAAGCTGTTTAAATTTTTGATATTAAATTTTCTTTAAGTTTATTTGTTCTGAACCAAGGTTTTATTTTGGTCAGAACATATGAAAGGTTTTGAAATTATGAATGAAATGCATGAATATATGTCATAATAAACTAGAAAATGTGTACATATGTATTTCAAATGACTGGTTAATAGTAATTATCTTAAGATAGTCCCAGGAGAACTTATTTCTAGATATGCTGTTGGGGCGATATCATCACTCCCTGTCTATGACTACCAAACATTGTCCATTCACTGATGGGAGTAATACAAGTTTTATTTCCCAAAATTTTTGTGGGTTCTAGTGATGGTAATATAGTTGGTGTGTTAGTTAGTAAATAAGTTGGTGAAGGTCCAGCAGGCCAGACGCTCACGTATCTTGACTGAGTAGTTCTGGTGCTGGAATCTGGTGGCCCCACCTCTCCGTGCTTGGGGGCAATATAAGGCTGCTCTGACAAAATACTAGACTGCACTGGTCCACACTTGTATTTATCAACACAGCATTTGACACCACTTTGGTGCCAAACAGAAACTCACACTTCTGCAACAAAAGTATTGGGTCATGTGTCAGAACTCTACCTCCTGAGCCACTTCTGCACACAACACTACACAACAACACCACATAGACGGGGTCAGATCTCTCTGACCATACAGAACATCTTACCAAGTTGGTTTCACATAGTACTAGTTCCCCAAGACTACATATTCTGAAATATGTTCATTAGCTTCCTGCTATTGAATAAGATAGGTGATATGTTCCTCTGATCTCAACACTTGATCCGCCCTTCATAATCCTTGCTGGCGTTTATGTATTTTGTTTGTCTCTAGACCCTGAACTTGGGCTGGGGATCTAGAGCGAATCCTTACTTGTTGTAAGGGATAGATTTTGATATGGCAGTATCAAATCACTCGAAACATTAAACAATATTAAAATATACAAAGAAATGCTTTCAGTCTTACCAGAATCATGAATAGAGAACACAGTTATATTCTAGCAAAACTCAGCTGAGCTGCTGGCTCTAGTATGGCGTCCCTCTAAATATTGCAATTAGCTTCTGGGAACTACACCACTGAAGAATTACTGTGTCTACTACTGGACAATTTATGTTGAATGGCAAAAATGCGCGTCTGTGCGCCGATAATATGATTATTTGTGGCCAATCACCGACTTTCCCCCTTTCAAATTTCAAACCTCCTACCAAAAGTCAATTCAGTCATACCTCAGTCGAGTATGTATTATTGTCTGTTGGTCCGTCTGTCTCTACTTGCTTTTTCATAAAAAAACACGCTTGGTTCTACATGCCTTTCTACACGAATCGGTCTCTAGAGTTATTTTTTAGCCACAATTTTCCACTATTTCCCCCTCTCTTTCATTCCAACTAGATTTTAGCACTTGAGTCTCAAGGCCGCAATTTTTTAAAATTAGTGACATTTTTTTAACAGTGCAGTCGCTCGTCTGTTATGAACAACACAGTCTTTTGTCAATATCTTCATTATTATCTATCCGTCTGTATAAATGAAAGCATATTATTTCTCTGCTCAAGATGGGCTATCAGACTAGCTAGGTTTTATATTCCTAACATTATTATTAAGAAAAAGTTACTTTTTCAAGGTTAGTTGTTTTTTTTGAAATATGTTCGAGCACCTTCTGTAATGCGTTTGCCGCTGAATTCAAATAAAAGGACTAAGTATCGTAAAAGCGTCCAAGAAATGACTGTTGCGTATAATAGCTAAGGTCCCTTTTGTCCATTTCTTTACATTGTGTCAACTTGTGGACGTGAATTTTTTTCCTTTCCACACCAATTGCGTCTTTTTAGCCTTGCTAGTTTCAAGCACGTGTTCAGTCATATTTTTTCTTTTTGATCTCCGTTCCCTCCCGTCTCCAAGGGTAAACATTTTGTCTGTATGTCTAACAAGTTAGTTTCCATGGCGGGTGGTGACCCGCAGCATGGGCGATCATGTCTTCTAGTAGCTTACGCATTATTTTTAACCCTACATTTTATCTTTGGAGATATTTTAACGTTGTATCACGGTTAATTTTATCACACATCTCCCCACTTGAAAACATGCCTACGGCAAGTTCCAAAACCAGTGATACACATAGATAAAATCACTCCTCACGCCTACCACTACTCTAATTTTGATCACAGGGGTGCCGACTGAGGAAATCTGCACCGACATTCAATTTGCCTGGGATATATTGGATACTAAACTGATAAGGTTGAAGCAATAAAGACCACCTCAGCAATCTTGCGTTTTCATGCTTAGCCTGAGATAAGAATACGAGGGGCTGATGATCCGTCTGGACCACAAAAGTCCTACCATACAGATAGATTTGAAACTTCTTTATTGCCCAGATTAACGCTAAACATTCTTTTTCGCTTGTGGAGTATCCTTGTTCCGCCTTATTCAATTTGCGGCTTGCATAAGCGACTGGGTTCAGTTCCTCATCCGGTGAAGATGATCTTTGCAACAAAGCCGCCCCGAGTCCTACATTACTTGCATCTGTTCTTACGACAAAGTCCTGTGTCAAATCAGGCAGTTTGAGAATAGGCTTGCTAGTGAGTTTTTCCTTTAAGTCTTGGAACGCTAATTCACTTTGTGCAGTCCAAATAATTTTATCTGGAAGTCCCTTGCGAGTCAGATCAGTCAGAGGAGCACAAATAGAGTTAAAATCCTTGATGTACTTTTGATAAAATCCGCATAACGACACGAATGATCGCACATCCTTTTTTGTTTGTGGTCTAGGTGCTCTCTGCAGTGTTTCCAAGTTCTTGGGATCAGGGGTCATGTTACCCTGATATACAGTGTGTCCCAAGAATTCCAACTCTTTGCATCCAATACAACATTTTGTTGGCCTAGCAGTTAATTTCGCCTCCCTAAGCCTATTAAATAACATTTTTAGAGCGTCAATGTGTTCTTCAAATGTCTCTGTGGCGACGAGAATATCATCCATGAAATTCGTGATACATGGGTTATTCAGGGGATCCAACAATTTGCGCATCATCCTTGAAAATATACTCGGAGCATTTTTCAGTCCGAATGGTAGCATGTTGAATTCATAATGTCCTTCCGATGTGCTAAATGCTAAATAAGGTCTCACTTCAGGCTTCACTGGAATCTGGTAATAGCCTTTACTAAGATCCACCTTTGAAAAGTATTTTGCCTTGTTTAATCTGGCAAATAACTGTTTTGTGTCTGGTAATGGATCCACTTGTCCTTCTGTGACAGCATTCAATTTCCTGTAATCTATGCACAGTCGGTGTTCCCCAGACGGTTTCCTCAACAAAACGACACTGGAGCTAAAAGATGATTCACTGTGTGAAATAATCCCCTCCTTCAACAAATAATCTATTTCTTCTTTCAATGCCTTCTCCTTCGCGAACGGAATAGAATAGGCTCTCATACAGATTGGGTTTGAGCTACCAGTTTCATGTCATACTGTAGCAAATTTGTATGGCCTGGTTTATCTGTTAATTTATCTGTATGTTCCTCCAGAACCTGTTGAACTCTCTCCCTCTGGTTTTTAGTCAGGTGCTTACTGACTTTTACCTGTGCTGCTGTTTCACAAGGATGTAATGGGTATTCATGTGAGGTGAGTGGTTCCTTTTGCATTTGAGTTGCGATAGCCAAGGTCAGTAAGGGGGTGCTTTCCTGGAGTGGTCTGTCCAGATACTTCTTTAACAGGTTTACATGATAAACTTTCTCCTTCCCCTTTTTGTCAATTTTATAGTTTGTTCTAGACACCTTCTCTAGAACCGTATATGGACCTTGCCATCCAATTTGTAATTTATTCTGGCTGCCGGGTAGTAGAAGCAGCACCTTCTCTCCCACAGCTAGTTCTCTGTCCTTTGCCTTCCTATTAAAATATGCTGCATGTTTCTTCCTGGCTTGTTTCAAATTATCATTTGCCAGTTTCCATCCAGCTTTCAAACGAGTGGTCAGTTCGTTCACGTATTGATAAGATGAGGTAACAGTCTCTTCCGCCTTCTCATCTGTCCAGGTCCTTAATAGCGCTTCTAATGGACCTTTTATTGGCCTCCCAAATAGCAGAGTTGCGGGAGCCATCCCGGTTAAACTATGTGGTACCTCCCGATACGCAAACAATGCGGCGGGCAGGAATTGATCCCACAGATCCGGTTTTTCGTGTGCCAGCTTTCTCAGGATAGAAATGAGAGTCCCATTGAACCTCTCTACCTGGCCGTTCCCTTGTGGATGGTACGGACTACAATGAAAGTGTCTGGCTTGAAATAGCTTAAAAACTTCTTCCGTTAGTTTCTTCTTGAACTGAGAGCCATTATCAGTCAAGATTTGATGCGGGAATCCTAATCGGGTGAATATTGTAAGTAGTTCCTCTGCTACATGTTTTGAATCAATTGATGGCAGGGCTACCGCCTCTCCCCACATAGAACAAGTATCCACCAGAGTAAGGATGTAACTGTTCCTCCTCTTGGTCCGAGTGAGAGGTCCCACAATATCCACTGCAACCCTCTCAAAAGGTGTTCCCACTATGGGCATTTCCCCTAGAGTTGCAGGAGCAGTCCAGTGCTTTGGAGCTACCCTTTGGCATTCTGGACAGGATTTGACATATCTTTTTATATCCTCCGTTATCCCTGGCCAGAAGTAATGACAAGCTATACGCTGTCCTGTGGCGCTGATCCCCATGTGACCACTGAAGGGAATCGCATGCCCGAGTTCCGTCACTTTATCCCTGTATGAAGTTGGAAGAACCAGCTGGTTGTGACCATTTGTTCCAGTTCCGGCCTTCCTGTATAATAGTTTGTTCTTCATAAAATATTCCCCCTTGCTCGGAAGTGTGTGGCATTTGGGCAATTTTTTAAAACATGGCTTGAGTGTCCTATCCTCAGCCTGCGCCTTCCTCATCTCCTCTGGATGAGCATTTATAGGTTCACCTTCTTCCTCCTTCTTCTGTGACCTGGTCTGCACTGTCGCCATGATCACAGGTCTCTCGGGATTCCCCAAGAAGACGTATCTACACCCCAATATCAGAGGGTAGATTGGTTCATCTATCACTGCTGCTCTGATTTCTCCTTCCACATAGCGAGTTTTCACCGTTATCCTTGCGATGGGAAGTGTCATGAGTGGTATGTCCTTAGTCGCCCCTTGTATTTCCACTGTTTCTGTGGTATACTGACTTGGGTCCACTAGGCTAGACTTCACAACTGAATCATAATCCAAACCTGTATCATAAAGGCACCTTATGGTGACCCCATTACAAATAACATCCTCACAAACTGGGGGGTGATAAGGTTCCTGCTGTCCATTAGGATTAACCTTTAATCTTTGAGTCCCCGACTTCATTGCAGCAATGTTTGAAGGTTTCCTTCTACAAAATTCGGTGTTATGGTTATCTTTCTTGCACCATTTACACCATCTTTTTCCTTGGTTAAACGGTTTTCTTTCATTGTATTTTTGGTCATTGAACTGTGAGTTTCTGTCTCGATAGTCATTTCTTGGCCGTTCAAAGTTTGTCCTGCCCTTATTACCCTGTTTTCTATTTTCACATTTATTAAATGGCTGTGGAGCTTTAAAAGTTTCTATGTGCTTCTTTTTAGAGCCACTTACCTCTGCCTGGGCTGCCTGATACCTCTCAGCGATATTTAAAACCTCCACCAACTTCTCTGCACCTTGTTCCATGAGAAATTTTCTCATGTCTGGAGCCATGGACTCTCTCAATTGCTCTATCATGATCATCTCCTTAAGATCTTGGGTCTTCCCCAGAGCCGTCCATTTCTCCAAATAGATTTCCAGTCTGGCAGAGAATTGGTGGTATGTCTCCCCAGACAACAGTTTGGCATTTCTAAATTTCTTACGATAAAATTCCCCATTTTTTTCGTACCTTAATAACAAAGCCTGCTTTAACATGTCATAATTGTCTTGGTCTTCTCTGTTCATTTTTGCGAAGACTTCATAAGAAGTACCTCTCAGTCCCTGTGATAACTTTAAACTCCACCTCTCTCTCTCTAACCCATATGTTATAGCTAATAACTCAAAACGTCCGAGGTACCCCTCGATGTCATCGTCTTTTTCAACAAAATGGTCTAAATGAAACCCCATAGCTGATGTTGAGGCTCCCAGACTGGGCGTAGCATCTGAGGCAAAAGGGCTGGCACCATTTTCAGGAGCCTGGCCTTGTAGCTCCAGCTCCCTTAGTCGTAATTCGTGCTCCCTTTGCAACCTTCTATGTTCTGCCTCCCTTTCGGCCTTTTTATCTTCTGCCTCCCTTTGCTGTCGTTTTTCTTCTGCCTCTAACCTCTTAGCCTCAGCCTCAATCTGCAGCCTCTTAGTCTCAGCCTCTAACCTCTTCTCTTCAGCCAACCTTTTAGACTCTAATTTTCTTTCAGCCTCTTTTTCTAATCTTCTTTCTTCCCGTTCAATATACTTATCACATTCAGCCGTTACATATTGAATTAAAATCTGACCATCCATTCCCATATCCTTTGCCGTTAGCACAGCAGCTGATCTGAACTTTGCCAGCTCCGCCATCACACAAAATACAATGATCAAGGTAAAGTTTCCAACCACTAAAGTAATTCTAATTACTATAATCTAAAGTACTTCTAATTAGCCAGTTAACTAATTAATTACCACTGGCTGTGAAGATTCACCAACTTTTAATTTCACTTTTAATTTTAAGGGACACTTTTAATTTTTACAATGTGTTCCCCTAATTTAATTCTCCCACCAGGAGATCCTAATATTATTGATAAGCTAATTATCCCGGACGAGCCCCCAATATATGTAGTGGATTTGATGGTACTGTATGGTTGTGATATTACCTAGTGTGATGCATGAGGTCAGCTGTGAAGGCTCCTGAGATCAATGTAGCTGTGAATTTACAGAAGGCCCTTCTTGCTACCACTTACGACCTCACACATATCTTTTTTTTTTCTAATGAATGTGGCTACGTTAAAAATCTAGGGTACTGAAATGTAAGGTGTTGTATTAGTATATACAAACACACACACAGATATTTAATAAGTCTAATAATATTAATAAAATTTATAACACACTGAACTAACTCAAGCTGTTTAAAATTTTGATATTAAATTTTCTTTAAGTTTATTTGTTCTGAACCAAGGTTTTATTTTGGTCAGAACATATGAAAGGTTTTGAAATTATGAATGAAATGCATGAATATATGGCATAATAAATGAAAGGTGTGTACATATGAATTTTACAAGACTAGTTAATATTACTACTGTTTATATTTGTAATTTATCTGGGAGAACGATTAATGGATGTGCTGTTGGGGTGGCTTCATCACTCCCAGTCTATGACTACCAAACATTGTCCATTTCCTGATGGGAGGAATACAAGTTTATTTCCCAACATGGTATGTTCTAGTTGATGGGAATATAGTTGGTGTTAGTTATTAAATAAGTTGGTGAATGTCCAGCAGGCCAGACGCTCACGTATCTTGACTGAGTAGTTCTGGTGCTGGAATCTAGTGGCCCCACCTCTCCGTGCTTGGGGGCAATATAGGCTGCTCTGCCAAAATTTTAGACTGCACGGGTCCACACTTGTATTTTTCAACATAGCATTTGACACCACTTTGGTGCCAAATAAAAAACTCACAGTTCAGAATTATGAATAGAGAACACAGTTATATGCTAGCAAAACTCAGCTGAGCTGCTGGCTCTAGTATGGCGTCCCTCTAAATATTGCAATTAGCTTCTGGGAATCACACCACTGAAGAATTACTGTGTCTACTACTGGACAACTTATGATGAATGGCAAAGATGCGCGTCTGAGCGCCGATAATATGTTTATCTGTGGCCAATCACCGCCTTTTTTCCTTTTCAAATTTCAAACCTCCTACCAAAAGTCAATTCAGTCATACCTCAGTCAAGTATGTATTATTGTCTGTTGGTCCGTCTGTCTCTACTTGCGTTTTTTACAAAAACACACTTGTTTATACATGCATTTCCTACACGAATCTGCCTCTAGAGTTATTTTTAGCCACAATCTTCTGTAATGTGTTTGCCGCGGAATTCAAATAAAGGACTAAGTATCGCAAAAGCGTCCAAGAAATGACTGTTGCGTATAATAGCTAAGGTCCCTTTTGTCAATTTCTTCACCTTGTGTCAACTTGGGGACGTGAATTTTTTTCCTTTCCCCACCAATTGCTTCTTTTTAGCCTTGCTAGTTTCAAGCACGTGTTCAGTCATATTTTCTTTTTGATCTCCGTTCTCATCCCGTCCCAAGGGTAAACATTTTGCCTTCACGTCTAGCAAGTTAGTTTCCATGGCGGGTGGTGACCCGCGGCATGGCCGATCATGTCTTCTAGTAGCTTACGCATTATTTTTATCCCTACATTTTATCTTTGGAGATATTTTAACGTTGTATCACGGTTAATTTTATCACAGCCCCTCATTCTTTAAGTCCATGCTTTCACATGTTTTGCCTATGTTTCTTGCTTCGCTTTCTTAGAGTGATATTTTGCCTGTGCTGTGAGTTTGTTATAAATCATTTTATTGGTTCTACTGGGTCCTTTTTCCATCTTTTTCTGGCTTGTCTTCGCTCTTTAACAATATTTTCTAGGTCTGGAGTCCAGAAAGGGCTGAAACGTATGTGGCTGCCTTTTGGTATTGTTATGTTTGCTATTTCAAGTATTGCCTTTGTGATGTTGTTGTATTTATTCTCTACTTTATCGAATATGTTAATGCTGCGGTATCTGCTATCTGAAAGTGTTGCGTATGTTGTCCAGTTAGCCTTTTTGTAGTTCCAAAAGGTTTTGCTCTTTTGACTGGCTTTATTCCGCCTTTCTATAGCAATTAGTATTGGTCTGTGGTCGCTTCCATTGTCTTCCAGGACTCTGTAGGTGCAAATGTCAGCTAATACTATGGTAAGGTCATGTCTACTAGCTGTTCATGTAGCTCTGTACATAAGAGTGGGTTCTAACCTAGCGTTCTGTTTCAAGATCAAGTTAGAGGTGTTGCAGATTTCCTCTACTTCCATGCCTCTTTTGTTGTATGTTTTATATCCCATTGAAGTCTCCATTGAAGTTTCCCTGACTGTATGGGGAAAAAAATAGTTGTACTTGGCATTATCTTCAAATCAAAAACTCAAAACAAGCACAGAAGTGCTGTGGCTTTTCTGCTTTTAGAGGATCCACACGTATGGCTTTAAATTAACAGGGAGGGAACAGGTGGGGTGGCAAACCGTGCATTCCCCGGCATTCGTGGAAGCTCTCCAAATGTGTAGAGCTTAAGTAGCTGTGCTCTGGCTCAGGGCTGTCACAAGAAAACTCACGTCCTGCACAGAGCCACTACTCAGCATTCCTCACCTGTTATCCTTCCATTGTTGGATCCTCTTGCATGTAGCCAACTAGTTAAAAGCCAGAGTTAAGTGTGGTGCTCAGGTGATACCACCAAGCTTAATATGCAACGCTGGGTTCTCAACATGATGCACCACCGGAGGAATTGCGATGTTGAGCCGATGTGATGGAGCTTTAGGGTCTTTTGTAGGCTACTAGATTAGTAGTCAGACCCTGGAATTCGCATGGCACCACGGCAAAATTTTTTGCATATTCCTGGTTGTAATGCTGGCGTATCTGTGGGTTTCCTTCACACCACTGATGGAAGCTAGAACTGTATACTGTTTTAGCACTTGGAAAGATAAGGGGAAGGTTTCTGCATCTCTCTGTGATATGTAACCAAGGTAGGGTTCACGATGCTCAATCCCTGCCACCAAATTGCCTGCTGATTATGCCGAGTTCTCTTGGGCTCCAAATATGTGGCCAAAAGTTTGAGACAACAGGAGTCACGTCCTGAGTCTCTGTGCCTTTACGATGGGTTCCATTCATCATGGAGTGGTGCATACTGGTTCCCAGTCTCCAAGTCTATTCAGTAAAGTTCTGGTTCTCAACCACGGAGGGGTGTGTTCAGTGATAATGCACCAGGTTTATTATCGAGGTTTGCTCCTCTAGATCCGTCGTGTTTAGCCTGAGAATTCGCATTCAGAGCCATCTGAAGGAGAGTGTGGCTCTACATCACGCACAATGGTCATTGGGTATAATAGATTTTGCTTGACCAAGTGGTTGGCACCACAGTGGCGGTTCTTTTCATGGATAACAGTTCGCTGGGTCTTGAGTGAAGCAAGGGGAGGGGTCCACATAGAGGAAACCCTATTACTCACAACACCAACACATCATACCCCCTGTCTGTGATACAGACTTGGACTCATCTCCAGGGTAAGAGATGTGGTGGGAGACCGTAGAACACATGAGATCTGGAGACATACACAAAAGGAATGAGGAAGATATTGATAGACCTTGAACTGGTGGCACAAGACAGGAAGACTTGGCATAAGTTTGTTGAAGGTCAAAGTTCCTTAGTGAGCTGAAGGGTGATGATGATGACAGTTTTCAACATGCATAACGATTATCATTATTATTAACATTATCATCATCATCATCATTATTATTAACATATTTATTATTAAAGACAGTTGCATTGATGCGACCTGACCTTAGTAGAAGTTACCGTAATGGGTACAGTTGTCCGTTTATGGATTTCTTAACGTTTAATGAACTTGAAGTTCTTGTGTTGGTGTATTTACACTTAAAACGATTTTTCCAACTTCAGGCATTGCATTAATGTTCTGTTTATTTGAATCTCAGTAGTGACTTGTTAATTATGTAACGTTTCTGTAAACAATTTTTTTTTCCACTTCTAGAATATGCCATTGTTATCAATGACAACCAGCAACTACAGTGCAACTTATTCCCAGGAAACAGCCAGCAGTTTCTTACCAATAATCCAAGAAGTTATGATCTACGTCCAAAAGTATGTCCAACCAATCGCCGTAGTTCTCATTGTCTCTTTTGGAATAGTTGCAAACATTCTTAGCATCTGCGTGTTTGTCAAACAGGGCATTAAGGACTGTATGAGCGTCTGCCTTATTTCTTTGGGTGTGACAGACTTCGCATCTCTAGCAACTGCGTTTATGGCTGAGTGTATCACACACAGTGTTGACCCTGACTTTGACCCAATAGCAGTTCACTATGTGTTGATTCGAGCATCTGGCATGTTTTATCATACTTCAACATTAACGACAGCCTTACTCTCATTGGAGAGATGTCTATGTGTGACTTGGCCATTCAAGTTCAAGAGTTTCTTCACATTTCATACAGCTATCATCATTGTTGCCCTCTTGTATGTGCTCGTTCTTTGTACTGCTTTGCCGGAGTTTCTCACATGCGAACTAATCCGCCTGCATGACATTCGAACAAACTCAACCAAAACCGTATTACGGTTCACGTCACATAGATTACAAGCGGAAGCTTTCATTAAATACTTTGCCACTTACACAGTGGAGCCATTATGTCTTATTGTGGTCCTGATTAGTGTTTATTTCATGATAATTGACCTTAAACGCTCTTCGCAGCTTCAAGGCAGACACACTCAGCAAAATCAAGCTCAGTGCTCACCGTCCAATCAACTACCAGTGCGGAGCTTCTCAGCAGTTGTTAGAACAGATACGAGTAGTAATAGAAGAAAAACTTCCAGCCGGAACAGAAGGGTAGAAAAAATTATTTTGATCCTGGCAGTTCTCTGTTTTGTTTGCAACTCTCTAAGACTGGTAGCTCTGTCGGTAATTTTCGAATATTTAGGTGTTGCCACTTTAAAGTACGAAACTTCACTCTTAATTGATGCCGCGGTTTTTCTTAAAACAACCAATGCTTCAGTTAATTTTGTTGTGTACTACGTTTTAAATACGACGTTCAAAGGAACAATTAAAAAAATGTTCTGTGTCTTCCAGGGAACTGAAAAGACAGATGAAGAAGCCAAGAAAGGCAGATCTGATTTTTAAAATCTAATAAATGTAGGGATGAGTAAATCAGAGATTAAAAGCTAATTAAAGAAATAAAGGCAGATGAAAGGATAGCAGAGTGAGATAAAAATCTGAAAAGAAGACATGTATATAAGATGTTCAAGGCTCCAACAAGAAAATGTCAGATATCTAGGGAATTGAAAATTCCCAGTAATACGAAACTTCTCAGACTACAGCTGGGAAAAGGCTGTTCCAGAATAGAAAAGCGTAACTGTACAGGATGTCTTCAAGACAGTAATATAGAACATTTCATGTTAAAATGTAAGAGGTGGGAACGAATGAGAATTCCAATCCAGTATTAGATTACTTGTAGAAATTAAATTTACCTATAAAAATACTAGGGGTTTTAAGAATAGAGACCTAAGGAACTGCATTATAAAGTCAAACAGTATTTAACAAGAACAAAAGTTAATCTGTAGTAATTTGGTAGGTGAAGGTCTGATGATGTTCTTACAATACATATGACTTTTGACAGGTGAAAGTCAATTAAATATCTAACAGGAAACATAAGGCCTTTACATCCCTTTCTCCCCCTGAATATTATTTTTGTTTGGTGTTTTTGTTTGGTTTCCTTTTGTTTCATCTCGTTTTTGTTTGTTTGGATGTTTTTTTTTTTTTTTTTACATACACGCAAAATTGGTGATTTTTATTTGTCCTATTTACACTGATTTGATAAATGGGATGCCACTTTCCCGTATCGGTAGTTATTCATATTATTCGGAATTGAAAACTATATGTATCCTAATTATAACTCATCAGAGGTTGAACGGGATATTTCTCATCATCAAATTTTAAAAAAAAATTTGCTTATCTATACTCTTATCACTTTAATTCTTGAAGTACTTTCAATTTTAATACATGTAATAGTTCTAACACTACGTTCCAGATTGTTTTAAATGTTGCTCATGATGTGTACTTCAAGGTCTAAGTAGCACTTGAGTTCTCTCAAGGGATATAATCGGTATGTTAATAATCTTAATTATGGAATTATCATGGAATGATTGTCGATATAAGTAAAAATGGCTTAGCGTTTTTCTGTTTCTGAAAGTATGTTCCTCATTCTCCATTTGCTCAGTGAAATTATGTGATAACGCCCTTTCCCCCAGTGCTCTAGATTTATTTTCAAATAGAGACGGATTATACACAAGTTATTAGCATTCAGGCATGCTTATTCTGTTCATTCTAAGCTGAAAAAGGAAAGATGGAAATGTAGTGAATTTGTATTCTTGCCTATTTGTAGGGAATTTGTATTCTTGTCTTGTGTAATGTATTTGTATTCTTGTCTATGTGTAGTGTATTTGTATTCGTGTCCATTTGTAGTGTATTTGTATTCGTGTCCATTTGTAGTGTATTTGTATTCGTGTCCATTTGTAGTGTATTTGTATTCTTGTCTATGTGAAGTGTATTTGTATTCGTGTCCATTTGTAGTGTATTTGTATTCGTGTCCATTTGTAGTGTATTTGTATTCGTGTCCATTTATAGTGTATTTGTATTCCTGTTCATTTGTAGTGTATTTGTATTCGTGTCCATTTGTAGTGTATTTGTATTCGTGTCCATTTGTAGTGTATTTGTATTCTTGTCTATGTGTAGTGTATTTGTGATAATGTGTAGTGTATTTGTATTCGTGTCCATTTGTAGTGTATTTGTATTCGTGTCCATCTGTAGTGTATTTGTATTCGTGTCCATTTGTAGTGTATTTGTATTCGTGTCCATTTGTAGTGTATTTGTATTCGTGTCCATTTGTAGTGTATTTGTATTCGTGTCCATTTGTAGTGTATTTGTATTCTTGTCTATGTGTAGTGTATTTGTATTCTTGTCTATGTGTAGTGTATTTGTATTCGTGTCCATTTGTAGTGTATTTGTATTCGTGTCCATTTGTAGTGTATTTGTATTCTTTTCTATGTGTAGTGTATTTGTATTCTTGTCTATATGTAGTGTATTTGTATTCGTATCCATTTGTAGTGTATTTGTATTCGTGTCCATTTGTAGTGTATTTGTATTCTTTTCTATGTGTAGTGTATTTGTATTCTTGTCTATCTGTAGTGTATTTGTATTCGTGTCCATTTGTAGTGTATTTGTATATTTGTCTATGTGAAGTGTATTTGTATTCGTGTCCATTTGTAGTGTATTTGTATTCGTGTCCATTTGTAGTGTATTTGTATTCTTGTCTATTTGTAGTGTATTTGTATTCGTGTCCATCTGTAGTGTATTTGTATTCGTGTCCATTTGTAGTGTATTTGTATTCTTGTCTATGTATAGTGTATTTGTATCCTTGTCCATGTGCAGTGTATTTGTATTCGTGTCTATGTGTAGTGTATTTGTATTTTTGTCTATGTGTAGTGTATTTGTATTTGTGATAATGTGTAGTGTATTTGTATTCGTGTCTATGTTTAGTGTATTTGTATTCGTGTCCATTTGTAGTGTATTTGTATTCTTGTTCATTTGTAGTGTATTTGTATTCGTGTCCATTTGTAGTGTATTTGTATTCTTGTCCCTGTGTAGTGTATTTGTATTCTTGTCTATGTGTAGTGTATTTGTATTCTTGTCTATGTGTAGTGTATTTGTATTCGTATCCATTTGTAGTGTATTTGTATTCGTGTCCATTTGTAGTGTATTTGTATTCTTTTCTATGTGTAGTGTATTTGTATTCTTGTCTATATGTAGTGTATTTGTATTCGTATCCATTTGTAGTGTATTTGTATTCGTGTCCATTTGTAGTGTATTTGTATTCTTGTCTATGTGTAGTGTATTTGTATTCGTGTCCATTTGTAGTGTATTTGTATTCGTGTCCATTTGTAGTGTATTTGTATATTTGTCTATGTGAAGTGTATTTGTATTCGTGTCCATTTGTAGTGTATTTGTATTCGTGTCCATTTGTAGTGTATTTGTATTCTTGTCTATTTGTAGTGTATTTGTATTCGTGTCCATCTGTAGTGTATTTGTATTCGTGTCCATTTGTAGTGTATTTGTATTCTTGTCTATGTGTAGTGTATTTGTATCCTTGTCCATGTGCAGTGTATTTGTATTCGTGTCCTTTTGTAATGTATTTGTGGTCGTGTCCATTTGTAGTGTATTTGTATTCTTGTCCCTGTGTAGTGTATTTGTATTCTTGTCCCTGTGTAGTGTATTTGTATTCTTGTCTATGTGTAGTGTATTTGTATTCTTGTCGATGTGTAGTGTATTTGTATTCGTGTCCATTTGTAGTGTATTTGTATTCGTGTCCATTTGTAGTGTATTTGTATTCTTGTCTATTTGTAGTGTATTTGTATTCTTGGCTATTTGTAGTGTATTTGTCTTATTTATGGATGTGGGATATATGAACAGTCAAGAAGTCACAGACTTTCATGAATGCGTCCTTGCACGGAATAGATGGGCGGAAATGATGTGACAAGGTCATCACTGTGGAACCAACGGAAAGAACCACACATTGTAACAGAGGAACAAGAAGAGAGGAAAAGATGCTGACGTTGGCTCGGACACACATTATGGAAACCAGTTGTTAGCTGTTCGTGTTCTCGAATCCCCATGGGAAGAGAAATAGACGATGACCTAAACACATGTGATGAGTCAGCGCAAGACTCTGCTGATTTATTACGTCCACATGTCTGTTGACACCTACGCTCTCCGACTTGAAGAAAAGTTCGTTGGACAGGAATAGTTCCTTATTGGAGCCATGTGAATTGCGGGCAAAAACACTCGATTTAGCGCATATCTATGCGTATATCTAAGTGAAGACTGCTTGGAATGGAATCATAGTTTTACACAATAGGGTAGAAATGGAACGGAATCTATGGAGTACTGTTTGGAATCGCTACATGATATTATTTTGGAGATGTTGTGAAACATTGCTACGAAATAAACACAAAACCAACTTTCTCACCTGACAAAATCGAGACGGACAGAATTACCCAGATAGATATCCAATAGGGTGGAGAACTATAGAAGACCTAACGCAGTACAAAGAACTATCAAACACAATTGAAAATAGTAATAAATACAGAAGCAAAATACCACCCTGGGAACTAAAAACACCAATCATAGACTACTCACTGACTAAAAACATCAAACAAAACATAGCAGATAAGGAAGCCAAAATGATAAGTAGAAAGTTCATAGACCAACTAACTAAACAAAGTCTGGCCGTCTACACTAATGGATCCAAGGGTGATAGTAGGCAATTAGGTGCCGGAGTTGTAATACCACAATGGGGAATAAAAAAGAGCTACAGTGTAACTGAAGGGGCTTCGATTTTTACCGCAGAGATGGTATCAATTCTTAAAAATTTAGAAATAATCGAAGGTAACCCACCAGAAGCTGTTACGGTATTTACAGACTCACTATCATCACTACAAGCACTAGAACACCCAGGTAAATGTAGCCGGCCAGACATAAAGGAAGAAATTCTAGCAATTAATACATCACTAGGGAACAGAGGATGTCGGGTGAGGCTAGTGTGGGTACCAGCACACATAGGTATTGCTGGCAACGAGTTGGCAGACCAGAACGCCAAGAATGGAAGAACAAGTAAAAACAATATAAAAGCAGGACTGGGAAAGTCAGAGATCAAGAGCCAAGTGAAGATAACTATAAATGAGGAATGGAAGACAACATGGAAGAAAAGTAGAAAAGGCAGACACGCGTTCAAACTGCTGAAAAAACCAACAAGGACGTGCCAGATCAGAGAAGAATTAAAAATACCATCGAACAAAAAACTGTGGCGTCTCCGTCTCGGTGCAGCATACTTTATGGTAGAAGAACCACACTGCCAAGAATGTCAGGAAGAGAATGACATAGACCACTACCTAATCCACTGTAAAAAGTATGAACAACAAAGGCTTGAATTAAAAACTTACTATAGAAATCACAATATAGACTTAACAGGTGATAAGGTTTTAAGTATAGATGCCCCAAGAGATGCCCAAGCAATACTTAAAAGATATATACATAAAACAAAGGAAAAAATATAAGGTTAGAACTTCAGGAAAAACATCCAACTAAATAGAAATTAAGCAGCAAGAACTAACAAAATATTAACAAAAACTAACTACTCACAGGACAAGGAAAGACAACAAGGTATTAAAAAAGGGACAACAACTCAAAAAGAACAAATACTAATACAAATTAAAACCAAGTGTAAAGGACAATAGCTAGCTATAAACAATACAAAAGAGAAAATAAAATTGACAAATACTAATACAAATAAAAATCAGCAACTGCAAAAGACAACAGTTATTTATTGAATACAAAATTAGTAAATAAAATGACACTAAATACCCCAATTATAACCAACTTTCAGGTTGAACAGGGTAGACCAAGATGGAACGAGAAGAGGCAGAACGATCAGATGTTGAGTGCCCGATCTCCACCCATCAAATAATCAAAACAACAAACAACAACAAATCGGACACAACTAGATCATTACCCATACATATACAATATATTAAACAATAGTAGTCAATATAAACGAAAAATCCCACCATCGTCATTAAAAGTACCAAAAACTGACTCCCACCTCAGCGAGATAATTAACAAATCTAAAGACCCCAGCTTAATAAAAGAGAAAGCACTAGAGTACATCAAACAGTACATAGAAAACAGCTTAACTAAATATACAGATTGGTCGAAAGATGACGATGAACAGCTAGGAGCAGGAATAGTGATAACAAAATGGAGAATTAGGAAAACATACAAAATAACAATACACGCATCTAACTTTACGGCAGAATTATTATGGATGAGTGTGAAAAAAAATGAAAAAAGGTGATTCGTCTTACGAGGACAAAAGACAAAGAAAATAGCCAACGTTACGGCCACAAGGCCTTCGTCAGGGAAAGGAAAGAAAGTGAACGAACGAACGAACGAACTTTATTTTCAAAGGGTTAAGAATTGGGCACGCAGGCCCGTCTGACATTCTGCCCTTCCTCTCTCTCTCATCATGTATACTAATATCCTTTCATCCTCACATTTACTTTAAGCATTATTAAGGCATTTATCATTATAAAAGTAATATTACATTTGCAATAATCATCATAATTAAAGTGTTTTTAAAATAAAATTAAAATAATAAAAAAACCAAAACAAAAAACAAAAAAAATTAATAATAATAATGAATTTGAAAAAAAATAAATAAATAAAAACAAAAAATAAAATAAAATTAAAAAATTAAAAATTAAAAAAATAAATAAATAATAAAAAAAAACACAACAACAAAAAACAATAACAACAAGACATAAGAGTCGAATTCTTCGTACTGTAAATTAGTGATTTGAGACATATTCAGAGGTATGTTATGAGAACTTGTAAAATGTTCATACGGTGTTCAACTGAATGACTCAGGGACTTTTTTTTTTTTTTTTAGGTTCATCAAGATGAGGTGGGTAAACAGTTACTTTCCTTGCTGTCTTTGCGTCCCAAACTCAAGACCAGAATCAGACAAGATCGATAGTTAGATAGACATATATGAAAGCAATTAATTTGCCAGGGGTTGAAAATCGGACACAGTCCCCTCTTGCATTCTTCCATCCTCTTGCTCATCTTTTATTACTTTTATTCTCCAGCGTACTGAAAGTATTAATTTAAGGGCAGTGCAACATTACAAGGAAGTATAACAGCATACATTAACAGTACCTGATCATAAAATTAAGAATATAAATTATTAAGAATATAATATTAAGAATAAGTATATTGTAATGAAAACTAGATCATCAGAGCCTCCATACAGTATATTAGATAAAAGTACAACACAATCAGTTAGGGTGGCATATAATCAGCACTCATAAAGTATTTGAACAGTATACGATTGTATGAGTAAGGACTGTGCGTGTTTTTCAGGTCATTGGGAAGATTGTTCCAAAGATGAGCAGCTGAGTAAGCCAAACTAGTTTTAAATAGGTCAAGCCTGGGCTTGGGTACCTGTAATTTGTTTAAGCGCTGATTACGTCTGTCATTGTATTTTAAAAGCGGCCACAGATACTTTGGAGCATTCTGTGAGAGGATTTTGTGAATAAATTTCCCTTTGTTAAAGAGGAAGCGCTTCCTGGGGGGTAATATTTGAAGATAATTATATAAATCTATGCAATGTGATTGGTGTTTATCAGCAACAAGGCGCATTGCGCGTTTTTGAAGTGAGTGGAGCCTTTTTGTGTTGGAGACAGAACAACCATCCCAGATTGTGGAACAATAGTCTAGATGCGTTTGTATATGAGATATGTAGAACATTTTCCTTGCCTCTTCATCCAGGAAATGTTTAATTTTGGCTAATTGGTAAACTTTTTGTGCTGTTAGCTTTGTGAGTGCATGTACATGTGAGTTCCAACTTAGGTGTTGGTCAACAGTGATACCTAGAGTTCTGTGTTCATTTACGTTTTCAATTAGTGATGCTCCAATGAAGAGCTGAAGTGTTGTTTTGTGCAAGTTTTGGAGTTTTTGTCTGGTTGATATTAACATACATTTTATTTTACTAATATTTATTTGCATGCGATTCTCGTTGCTCCACGTAATAAGATTATGTGTATCGTTTTGTAAAGATTGTTCTAGTGTGGTGCAACATTTATCACTAGTATAGACAGTACAGTCATCGGCAAAAAGGTCACATGATGAGTGATTGAAGTATAGAGGAAGATCATTAATGTATACGGTAAATAGAAGAGGGCCGAGAATAGAGCCCTGAGGAACACCTGTATGGACAAGACGAATCACCTTTTTTCGATTTTTTTTCCACACCCATCCATTGTACTCCCCGTCTTACCGCAGTTCCCCTCAACTTCCTCGGCAGAATTATTAGCAATACTCAAGGCTTTAAAAGTAGTTACAGAGAACCCACCATAGACAGTAACAATTCTCACGGACTCACTCTCATCAATACAAGCAATCAATAGTGAAGGCTAGATAGGACACATGAGAACCTAAATAAATATAAAAATTAAAACTAGGTACTTCCCTTATAACTTTCTCCTCTATCCGACTCTCAACAGACCGCTCCTACCGTCTTTTCTTGTTAGACGTCTGTTCTCTGTATACCTCAGTTCCCCACTCTGATGGTCTCCGAGCTCTTCGGTTTTTTCTTGACCAACGCACTTGTCCTTCTATAACCACTGACACTCTTCTCCGTCTTGCTGAACTGGTCCTTCAACTTAATTCCTTTGAATTCAATGGTCAGTTTTTTTTAACCAAATTAGTGGTGTTGCCATGGGAACGAAGATGGGTCCTAGCTATGCCTGCCTGTTCATGGGCCACTTGGAGCATCAGATATGGCAACAATACTCTGGTCCTTTCCCCGGGTTTTACCGCAGATATATCGATGATGGCATAGGTCTCACAGATATGTCCGAGACTGATTTATCCCGCTTCATCGACTTTGTCAACCACTTCCACCCCACCATCAAGTTCACCTCCCTCATCTCCACAGTATCTGTCAACTTTCTTGACATTACTATTACTATCACGCCTTCCGGCCTTAATACCTCAGTATACTACAAGCCGACAGATGTCGACAGCTACCTTCTGTATACCTCTTCTCATCCTCGGGCTTGTCGTGACTCCCTTCCATTCTCACAACTTCTCCGCCTCCGCCGTTTGTGCCTAGACGACGATGACTTCCACTTCCGATCCAGTGAGATGCTGGATTTCTTCCATAGCAGACTTTATCCGGAACATGTTCTCACCTCTGCCCTCCAACGTGTGCTCCCCATCTTTCGTCAGGAGGCCCTCAAACCTCACTATAAACCCACTTCGGATAGAGTCAAATTAATTTTGACCTCTCACCCTCACAGTACTGCAGTCAAACAGATCCTTTTCCGCCATCTCCCTATCCTCCAAGCAGAGTCTGTTACCCAAGAAGTTTTCGGTGAAGCACCTTTGGTGGCATACAGACGTGACAAGAACTTGAAGGATCTTCTTGTTCACAGCCGTCTTCCAAAGGAGAATGCCACTCACTTTGGCACACTACCCTGTGGTCGGACACGATGCAACACGTGCAAGTATGTCATCTCAACCCACAAGGTGTCTTTTCCTGAGGCTACGTACACCATCACCAGTAGCTTCACGTGTGAGTCGCGCAATGTCATTTATACGATCATATGTAAACGTTGCTGCAAAACCTATATTTGCCAAACAGGCAAACGACTTGGG
This sequence comes from Oreohelix idahoensis, assembly GCA_024509875.1. Lineage (NCBI taxonomy): Eukaryota > Metazoa > Mollusca > Gastropoda > Stylommatophora > Oreohelicidae > Oreohelix > Oreohelix idahoensis. The sequence continues at coordinate 109,527 of JAMPIV010015523.1, forward strand.
GACAGATTCAGCCAGCACTTGAATGACATCGCTCAGCAAAAAACCACACCAGTTGCCATACACTTTAATGGTCCTGACCACCATGGTCCCATCGATATCCAGGTCACGGCGATCAGATCCTGCTCCTCTGACACTGCTAGCCGAGAACAGTTTGAGAACCGTCTTATCCACCGCATGTGTTGTCTAAAACCAGCTGGCCTTAACACTCTGCACACCTTTGTCTGAGGCCACCCTTTCCTCTTTTGTCCTATTTTGACTCTTTCCACTCTTATCCTATTTTTCTATTTTTCTGCCGCCCTTTAATAATATGTATGAATATACAATACACTGTTTTTAATATGTCTTTATTTTTTATTTCATATTTATTTATCTCCAACTCATTCTGTCCTCTTCTATTTCCAGTCCCCACTAATATTACGTTTGGGTAGTTTATTGTTCAGTTTCGTTTTTTAGTTTCTTAGTATGTATTGTGTACATCCGGTGGTGGCAGTCATTTCCTTTTCCGGGCACTCTCGTCCGTTCGCGGACAACAAAAGTGGTAGGATTTCGATGCCTTCAGGGAAGTACCTAGTTTTAATTTTTATATTTATTTAGGTTCTCATGTGTCCTATCTAGCCTTCACTTTCTTTCCTTTCCCTGACGAAGGCCATGTGGCCGTAACGTTGGCTGTTTTCTTTGTCTTTTGTCCTCGTAAGACGAATCACCTTTTTTCGATTTTTTTTTCACACCCATCCATTGTACTCCACGTCTTACCGCAGTTCCCCTCAACTTCCTCGGCAGAATTATTAGCAATACTCAAGGCTTTAAAAGTAGTTACAGAGAACCCACCATAGACAGTAACAATTCTCACGGACTCACTCTCATCAATACAAGCAATCAATAACAGAAATTAGAGTTGAAAGCCAGATACAGTAGAGGAAATACTACAGATACCTAAATTCTGCTGGATGCAAAGTCACGTTAGCTTAGATTCCTCTCATGTTGGTATAGCAGGAATTGAACTCAGCGACAGGGAAGCCAAGCGGGAAGAAATAGCAATAAAGTAATTGAAACAGGGTTAGGGAGATTCGGAATAAAGAGTCTCATAGCAAGGACAATAACCAAAGAATGGAGAAAAGCTTGGGTCCAGAGCACAAAAGGAAGACATGCATACCAGCTTTTAAAGAAACCAAATAAAAAATGTCAAATACAAGACGAACTAAAAATACTAGTAAATAAAAAACTACTCCGGCTCAGTGTTATGATTAAAATTCATAACGATTGTGTCGGTATAATAGGTAGCTAAACAGGGCTCCTTGTTTGTTTATTTTATACGGAGTCACTTATTAATACAGGAAGTGACGTCATGCCGATATGGTTGTTTGGCAGACGTGAAACTAAAAAAGCAAAAGTGAGGAGATCGTCTGTTGGGGTCTTCTATTATTGTGTGTCATGGCGAGTGGACGCATGTGTTTGAGCTCCTGACTTTCAGAGTATATCCCTGAGTTATTCCATCACTAATACATCAAGATCTTCTGTGAGGTGTATCTAGTTATCTGCATTTACAGGGAGTATAGCTTCTCAGTGTCGAGTGTGAATATACATTTAAAATGTTGAGAATGAAAAGGACAGCGTTCCAGAATGAACGGACTGTCAAGCGTTATATCGACGACTGCATATTAGATGCCATTTGTATATTGGCATGAACTGTATTCAAGTGGGAGCTGCGTTGCAGTATTAATAAAAATGTATACCGTCCACTTCGTCCGTTGTGGCTCAAATAAGTGTGTTTGATGTTGGCCTATTTCGGTGTCTGATACGTCTACTACCCTAGAAGTGAACTTGGCCACATGAACCATCCTGTCACTACATATTAACTTTAACCATATAAAAGACACGTAACATTCAGATTAGGAACCGGTTACTTTAGAATCGAGGAACCCATCTGTGAAGAATTTTATGAAACTAATACCATTTAACACTTCTTGCTAGAATGCAAGAGGTACGACCAACACAGACAAAAAAATATAAAGGATTACTGTACAAAGTTCAAAATATAACTAAATATAGAAAATGTAATGGGTACCAAATCCCCACAAGAAGTACAAAAAGTTAAACAATATATCACAAAAACAATAGCAACAATCTAACAGACATTCAGGAGGAATGACCAACATTCTGAGATCAAACTCCAAGTTGTCTTAAATTAATATTAGACAAACATAAAGGTATGTTTTCAGGCACTCGTAAGAAATAAAGAAGTAGAACACTTGGACAACAGAAAAACAACAGACGTGAGTGGCTTACCCAGGGTTCGAACCCCGTACCTTCCGTACGACAACTCCGCCTAGCTATCAAGCGAATCACACTGACCCCACGGCCAGCTAGGCATCCCCAAAAAAAGATGCTTTGCTGGCTATTTATCAGTACGAAACACACAAGATAACACCGGAAGTATACAGTGGGCAACTCAGCCCTTAAATGACGCAATCACTTCTGTTGTTCTCCTATTAACAGTATGTGTCAGTCCAAACAAGACAAAGACCTTGATACTGGGTCCAGTAAATAGTAGAAGACTTAAGGACATTAGTATAGAACAGAGGGTAGGTTTCTGGTATTGTATAAACATAAATAACACATAAGGAAGGGAAACCCGAGGCCTGTAAACAGTAAATTAATATTAGACAAACATAAAGGTATGTTTTCAGGCACTCGTAAAGCCACTCACGTCTGTTGTTTTTCTGTTGTCCAAGTGTTCTACTTCTTTATTTCTTACGAGTGCCTGAAAACATACCAAGTTGTCTTACAGCGCTAATAGTAGTAACAAAACTATATCACCAGAACGGACGTAATAACACAACCCAGGAGAAAAAAATACATAAATACAAAAAATACAAACCAATATATTAAAATCATGCCAGTATAGATACAAGAATGCTTCTGAACAACACAAAAAACTAAATTCTTAACCAAAAAGTAAAAACCCCAGGCATAATACAGTACAGACGTAGAATTAACAGAAATTTAAAAAATTACATTAAATGACAAAAAACGTCCTGATATAACCAACAGTTCCATGTATATGGTAAATGGTTGAAAGATGCGTGCTACACAAAGGAAGGAAGCAAAAATTTAAAAAAAAAAACCAAATCGGACACACACGACGAGGCTGACGCCTGTATGAGAGCTAGAACCTATTGAAAGCACCGAAAGCCTCCACATAGTAATATAAGATAGAAAAATACTGCCATTGTGCGCAATCAAACTTCTAAACAGTTGCAGTCGGCGTAAGCTTGTGAAAGTGATCTCAAAAGGAAAGCCACCATGTATCGAGGAGACGTCTGACTATAATGTGTTTCGAGGTGGTCACAGACATTAAAAAACACAACAATAGTATAACACTACAAAAGGTCGTATTGCGTGCATTTGGTCAGAAACAAATAACTAGTCTCATCTGTAACAATTCACAGCGTAGCCAGTGGATGAAATGAAGAAAAATAAAACACATGCCTGGTCTGAAAACGCAGGATTTGACTTCGGTCACCTGAGGCAAGGATAGGACAACTGCCTACTTAACTTTAACATGTTTAAAACAGGCTACTTCAGTGCTTTTTTTCAACCAGTGTTCATGTGGAATCCTTGGGTTCTTCAGAATATTATCAAGGTTTTCCGTGAAGCTATAATATAAACAAATATAGTTTTGAAATATTGCGAACATTTCCAAATACTGGAAGATTCGTTTTTCGCAATACTTCTTATTTTGGTGGTCAAGCTTTCACATCTTCAGCGAATATCTTTTTCTGTATGTGCCGAAGACGGGCTCTAAGCGGTTGTTTAAAACAATCACTGTTCACGGTTGTTTAAAACAATCACTCAGCGATATATATAGATCAGTGCTTATCCTCATTATGTTAGCTTTCTCTGATGAAAGTGGCTGTGACTGTAATGACTATGAGAGCAGAATATAAGTATTTTGGTACGGCTAGATACGCCAGCCGATTTGTATACACTGAGAACGGTACTATCCAGTGTCGAACTTCTGTGTAATTTCCAAAATGTATGAAATCTGCAAGTGGTAATATGATTTATGAACCAGAGAGTCGTTATTAGAGAGAAGCTAATCAAGTAACGAATCCATTCGAAGTCGATGACTGAGTACATGGAGTAAATAATGGACTATCAATCTGTTTTGTAACGAGATTTGAATATATGGAACAAGATATGTATCAGTTGTGGTGGCAACAAAGTGTTTAGTACAAATATCATTCGGGTCGATCAGCATCGGAGTTTGTTGAATCTATGCACTATATTCAAAGTTATATTGAGATATTAAAATTACATTTGTCTATTGACTGAATGACTATGCGCAGTTGACAGTCACAACAAAACTTGGTCAAATACATTTAAAGGAGCGTAATGAGCCCGTGGACAAATAATAATGTTTATTATCACTGAACAGATGAAACTATGCACCCAAAAGCTTTATTGACACTGTGCCTCAAACAATCTCTCCCGTGGTAGCTCCTTAACAAACCTTTTCATGTCTATTCTTCAGTTCCTTGTTCCGTGTGTGTTGTGGCGAGATGGAAGTTTAGATGATCTATCAAGTAGTTAACTTGAGATTGATAGACCTAGTTTTCCCAGACTCGAAAAGAGAACTGGTGAACTATGATTAGGGATGGCACAGGACAAGGTCGGGAAGACAACCTCACGGTTGCGATGTACTGAATAAGAGAACTGACAGGTAAGTTACCTTCTCGCTGGACCTATCCTATGCTTCTAGCGAATGTGAATGTATCTCGTAATTAACCCCTACCACTTTAAGATTAGGGAGCCGCGGTAGCATAGTGGTTAGTGCACTGGCTTCCTAGCTCAGTGGTCTATGGTTCGATCCCCAGATGAGGTGGGATTTTTTTAGGCCGCAAACGTCGACCCAGCCCCAATTGGGTACCAGAGCAACTCTGGGAAGGTAAAGGCGGCCGGCGTGATACTGACCACATCACCCCTAGTGTTCCGATGGTCAAGAAAATATGGGCCTAACACTATATTCCCAATATGCCTCAATGGGCTTGTAACGGGATCCTTTACCTTTTCCTTTTACCTTACTTTAAGATTACTTTAAAACACTGAAACATTGAAAATAAATCAATAACTTCAAGTATGAAGTTAATCAGATTATTTAATGATAAATCAGTTATAATTAAGGAATAAAATATATCAAGTATAAATTACACAACAAAATTGCACAGGAGAATTCAGTAACACTAATGAATGTCAGTAATAGTTTTTGCCATCACACAGTTTTTACATTTTGGGTTTGGTGGTCTTCCCTCACTTAGCGGACTTATCGTGTATCACGTGGATAAGCTCCTGGTTCTCGAGTCACAATGCTGAGGCCAGGTAGTAGTGAGGGTCCACTGATTCATGAGTTGCACACAGGTTTGTAGTTGTTACAACTTCTAGTCCTAAGTCACAATGCTGAGGCCAGGTAGTAGTGGTGGTCCACTGTTCACGTGTCACCCTGTTTTTGTGTCACGTAGTACACACTAATTGACACCTGACACAAAACAAGCCCAGTGTATAATATTTATCTACTAGATATAGTATATTTATCCACTAGATACAGTATATTTATCCACTAGATACAGTATATTTATCCACTAGATATAGTATATTTATCCACTATATAGTATATTTATCCATTAGATATAGTATATTTATCCACTACATATAGTATATTTATCCACTAGATATAGTATATTTATCCACTAGATATAGTATATTTATCCACTAGATATAGTATATTTATCCACTAGATATAGTATATTTATCAACTAGATATAGTATATTTATCCACTAGATATAGTATATTTATCCACTAGATATAGTATATTTATCCACTAGATGTAGTATATTTATCCACTAGATGTAGTATATTTATCCATTAGATATAGTATATTTATCCATTAGATATAGTATATTTATCCACTAGATATAGTATATTTATCCACTAGATATAGTATATTTAGTCCCTTTGGTTCTATCTCACAGTTAAAAGAATAGTTATGTCAGCATAGGACTGACTATATGGCAAGACTGGATGTCAAACTGGTTGAAGAATTACAGCGCTGCGCAGGAGAAGGCAATATTAAGCAATGGACACTAAGTAGCAAAATGAGTGTATTCGATTTCAAATCCAACGAGGAGTGGGAGATGGGGGTTAGGGGGAACAAGCAGAGCCATTTGGCCCGGCCTCACCTCAAAGGAGGCCTCATCTCAGCCTTTCTTTACATTAAAATATGTGTAACCCTTGTTCCCACTCGTTGAAGGGGCCTCACAATGTGAAATGTCTCGGGTCTCATCTGAGCTCTCTGAGTTCCAGCTTGATCTAAAGCTAAAACAGAAAGAAAGTAGGAATTTTCTAAAAGCATGAACAAAGTTGGTTAGTAGTAGCAGTAGTAGTAGTAGTAGTAATAGTAGCTGTAGTAGTAGTAGTAGTAGTAGTAGTAGTAGTAGTAGTAGTAGTAGTAGTAGTAGTAGTAGTAGTAGTAGTAGTAGTAGTAGTAGTAGTAGTAGTAGTAGTAGTAGTAGTAGTAGTAGTAGTAATAGTAGTAATAGTAGTAGCAGTAGTTGTAGCAGCAGTAGCAGCAGTAGTAGTACTTATGAAGGGCTCAAATGCGACAAAATCAGAAAGGAGAGGAGGCTCCCAAAAAAAAAAATTAAATAGGGGCCATTGTACAAGTCAAAAGCATTGTGTTGTTGTTTATTTTTCTTTTCTTTTTTTTATTATATTTTCTATTGTTGGTATGTTCATTTTTAAAAATTCCAAATGACTATGATTTGTGACGCCATTACCATTTCTAAATTTTTTCCACGTGGTTGTTCTGCTGGTCTACAAACTAATATGTTATATATTAGCATAAATAAAAGAACTAGAAAAATAGATGAGTGAAATTATTAGTCAAGACAAACCATTCATCGTGTGTACACATACGTAATCAATGTTTCCTATAGACATTTTCCGGAAAAATAGGAGCATTATTTGAACTATGAAGTCGTGGGCTAATTACGTCTAATTATATATCTGTACGGTGAAAGTTAATCTCTTTATTATACTGTTAGTGTTGTCGACAATATCTTATAACGGTACACTTTGTTTACATATGAAATAATAAGCTACCTGTGATACATCCCAGTTTGACACTGTTAATGATCAATTACTTTGTATCTCCTATGCAATCTCAACACAGGGACACCCATTTATCATGTCCCAAAAGTCAGCAACACCTACGGCGTACAGTAATTAAAACAAACATGACGACTATTGGCCGCGTGTTCACATAATACCACTTACAAGATAAAATATTATTTCAGGAAATCGAACTATTATTTTATTAACACATTCTTTGTACGGTACATCTAGAAGTTTAATTAACTGTTATAAACCACAACCGCTAGGCAATTATGAAAGATGTTTTGACACATAGAATGTTATAATGAAGGAGTGTGATGCAGTATTATATAAAAACTGTACATGCTACTTACATTATGTTTTGCCCAGACAAGAATTGCCGTAACTGTTTATGGTAACATGCATCAAAGGCTAAAGGATATTTTACACAAAGATGTGTCTGTACTATGTGTAGTAAATCACTAAAAACTAGTAGGAGAAGCCTAAAAATAGGAACATGGAATGTTAGAACTCTGAACGGAGAAGGAAAGCTTGACAATCTTATATTAGAAGCAACAGACATGAAACTCGATATACTGGGAGTTGCAGAGGCAAGACTTTTGGATACAGGCTACATAAAAAGAGACCAGTACACGCTTATACACTCAGGCGGAGAAAAACATGAAAGAGGGGTAGGAATGTTGATAAAGAAGGAGTTAGAAAAATACGTATGTGGATACTGGACACACAATGACAGAATGATGTTACTAAAAATGAGAGCAAAGCCATTCGACATATCAATCTTACAAACTTATGCACCAACTAAAGATCACAGCGAGGAAGAAATAGAAGAATACTATGAAGAGCTACAACACACACTTAAACCAGTCAAATCAACAGATGTGTTGATAGTAATGGGTGATATGAATGCAAAAGTAGGAAAAGGAAAATACAAGAAAATAGTAGGACAGTATGGATTAGGGACAAGAAATGATAGAGGAGACAGACTTATCCAGTTCTGTGAAGAAAACCAGCTGGTCATATGTAACACCTTTTTTGAACACCACCCAAGGAAATTATACACATGGAAAAGCCCAGGAGATATAACACGAAATCAAATCGACTATATCATGATAAAACATAGATTTAAGAACAGTGTCACAAGTGCAAAGACATATCCTGGCGCCGACATAAATTCAGATCACAATCCAGTCGTCATCAAAGTAAATATAAAGCTGAAAAGAGCAGGAAACAGAAGACAGGAGGAACCCCAGATAGAAATATCAGCGCTGAAACAACCAGATATAAGACAGAAATATTTAATCGACGTCAAAAATAAATATCAACAATTATTGACAGAAAGCATGGAGCAGTATAGAAGAGAAAACCCAGAAGAAAAAGCAACCGCAAAATGGGAATGCTTAAAAACAAGCATACAATCAGCAAATGCAAATTTACCTAAAAAGGAGTCTAAGAAAAATCAAATTTGGATGACAGATGACATCTTGAATAAAATGACCGAAAGAAAGAAAGCAAAAAAACACTCCAGAATATAAAACAATAGACAATGACATACGTACTATGTGTAGAGAAGCAAAAGAACGGTGGATAGAAACAAAATGCAAGGAAATAGAAGACTTGGAAGCAAAGCACAGGACAAGAGATATGCATGAAGAAATAAAGAAATTATCAAATCGGTCACGGTTTGCACAAGGAGGAAGCTGTATCAAGAACAAAAATGGTGTAATATTACTTGATGAGAAAGACATATCAAACAGATGGGCAGAATACGTAAAAGAATTATTCGAGGACAACAGAGGTAAAAAACCATCACCAGATTCTAATGAAGGCCCAAACATTCTCAGATCAGAAGTAGAGAATGCCATTCATATGATACAAAAAGGAAAATCAGCAGGCATGGATAACATAAAAATTGAAATGATAGAAGCTCTGGAGAGCTTTGGTGTAGATACAATCACAGAAATATGCAACGATGTATACAATACAGGATATATACCACACGACATGAAGACATCAGTTTTTATAACATTGCCCAAAAAACCAAATGCAACAGAATGCTCAGACTTCAGAACAATCAGCCTGATGAGTCATGCAATTAAGATACTGCTCAAAATCATACAGGAAAGAATAAAAAGTAAAGTAGACAGCGAAATCCAGGAAGAGCAGTTTGGTTTTAGACGGAACAGTGGAACAAGAGAGGCAATATTTTGCCTAAGAATATTAGCAGAAAAATATACAGCGGTCCAAAAAAGTATGTATATGTGCTTCATTGACTATAAGAAGGCTTTTGACAGAGTCCATCATGAGAAAATAATTGAATGCCTCGAAGACATAGGTATTGATGGAAAAGATATAAGAATACTCAGTAACCTTTATTGGGAGCAAACTGCCACAGTAAGATCTGGAAGGAATTATTCACCATACATAGACATAAAAAGAGGTGTCAGACAAGGTTGTGTGCTGTCCCCCTGCCTATTTAATTTATACACCGAAAAAATTTTCAAACAGATACAAGAAATACCAGGACTGAACATCAGTGGAAGGTCAATAAACAACCTTAGATATGCAGATGATACCGTGTTGTTAGCTGAAAGCGAACAGGAGTTACAAGAACTAGTGAAGCAAGTGAACAGTATAAGTCAGGAATATGGACTCGACATTAATATTGAGAAAACAAAAACTATGATAATTAGCAAAACAGACGATAAACCCACATTAAAGATAAGCGTAAATGGGGAAATCCTGGAACAAGTCAAGAGCTACGTATATCTCGGTCATATAATAACAGAAGATGGCAGATGTGAAACAGAAATCAAGAAGAGAATAGGAATGGCCAAAGCTACATTCAACAACATGAAACATATACTGACATCCAAACAGTTATCTCACAAATTAAAACTGAGAACCATAAAGTGTTATATATATTCTGCATTTCTGTATGGTGCAGAAACATGGACGATGAATAAGCAGTTGGAAGAAAGAATTGAGGCTCTTGAAATGTGGATATATAGAAGAATGGGGCGTATCTCATGGAAAGAGATGAAAACAAATAAGGAGGTCCTAGAAAATCTAGGTATGAAAAGAGAACTAATGAGGGAGGTCAAAGTTCGACAGCTAAAATACTTTGGCCACATAAAAAGGCATAACACCTTGCAGAAGACCATAACAGAAGGGAGAGTTGAAGGCAAACGTGCAAGGGGAAGACAGCGCTATAAGTGGGAAGACAACATCAAGAGATGGACAGGAAAGAGTCTATCAGAGTGCACCACCAAGACAAGAGACAGAAGACGTTGGAGATCCATTACAGCCAACCTTCGTTGTGGAGATAGCAACTGATGATGATGATGATGAATAGATAACTTCGTTGCAAGTGACTAATCCATATAAATTTTTTTTTTAAATAAAATTTGAAAAAAAACTGCATCGAGCCCATGGGGCAGTTGAAAAAAAAAAAGGGGGGGGGGGGGCGCCAGGAAACATAGTTGTGTTCCTTATTCATGTTTCTGGGTCCAATTGAATGAAGATATTCTTCATTAGCGCGAGAGCTATCATAACAGTGAACTGACAGTTTTATTTATTTACTAACATGACAAACCCGACAAAACATTACCGGAAATGATAATGTGGTGTTCTGTCTGCTGCTGTGTTGATGACGTCACTCTTTCTCCTGTGGTCTTTTCATTCCTTTCCATTCTATTTCACCTTCACTGGATCTTTGCAGTCAAACTAAACGATATATATATATATATATATATATATATATATATATATATATATATATATATATATATATATATATATATATATATACGTATATGTGTGATAGCTAATAACACAACTTTAGCTTAGTCGTCTTTCACGACATATCTAGTTGGCACGGGCGGACTCAGTGTTGGGCATTTCGGGGGTTGTCGGACTGTCCACATCTGGGATTTAGACATTTAGAACTAGTACTCAATGTGGAAACAGTAATCAGAGGCCAATCACCACTTTTTTTTTTTTACCCAGAGGCCCGGAGCACTGTCAACCAGCCCCTGCTAGTGAGATCGATGTTCTTACTCTTTCTTTGGCTTTTCATAGACTCCTCAGATACAAACTTGTGTGTTTGTGGGGGGGTTACTGTCTTGGCTTAATAAGAAAAGTTGATGAGCTCTGCCTTTGAGCTTCTTTTCAACACCAAACCTGTATCATGGTGTAAAAAGGTAGTCTCATAGCAGATACTGTTGTGGAAATGGGAGTTAGTGTGAAGCGTCAGAGGCTTCACGGCGCCAAGTCTAAGCCTTTATGAGGTGGGGTGGCCGGTTCCTTTCCTACCTAAAAAATGACGAGTTTTATGTATGCTGTCGTGTATTTAGGATACAGGGGGCGCTATTCGGGTTGGGGTGACTATTGGGGGGGGGGCCGCCCTCAGTCTTGGAGGCTCCTCTCTCCTCCCCAGATAAATCATTTCGTTATAATGCGCCCTGTATATTTCTAGTCTAAGGGTAAAGATCGCTTTAGAAACCACTGCTGTAAGACTTAGTGAATACTTTGTGCAGGCTTCTAACAAGGGGGCCAACTGCAGTGAGGACTATATGCTCCATAGGGAACGAACAGAAAAATGATTGAAAAATTTTATTGGAGTCACTTGTACAAATGAACAAAAGACTAGAAACATGGGACATTACGGAATAACCCTTCGTCAGCCACACTCACAAACAAGAAAGAAAAATAACAAATGTAGATAGGCTTTGGGACAATAAAGAACAAGCAAACAAAGTTTCAAACAAAACAAACAGAAAAATTTGTTAAACAAAATTAACAACGGAATATATTTTATAAATTAAATATATCTCTGTAGATTATTTTCATCAGATATGTCATGGCAACTACCCTTCGTGCTATATCCTGTTATACTATATATATATATATATATATATATATATATATATATATATATATAGATATCTATATATATATATATAGATATATATATATATATATAAATATATAATACTAATAATCGTAAACAATGTAAAAATGTTACAAGGGAGAAGAAAATGTGTTTGCGTGAACTGCTCAGTTAACAAAAACAACAACCACGAAGTTACATGCTGTTAAAGAAGATGAGTGCTTACGTAGATTGGAAGGACTGAAGTGGTTCAACAAGATCACCATGGTCGAACTGATGACAAGTACTAGACAAATGCCAGTGGAACAAAAGATGAGACGAAGATGATGACGATTGATAGAACACGCATATTGAGGAAAACTACTGATAGCATTACAAGGCAGTCTTTGTTTTTAGAATTCCCAGAGTAAGAGAGGTAGCTGGATACGGGAAAACCCAAGGAGAAGGGAACTGGTGACAGAAATGAAAGGGATAAGGTAGACACGGAAATACCTGGAGCTGATGGCACGGGACACGAAGACTTGCCAGACGTTTCTTGAAGACCTATGTTCCTTGCGGAGCTAAAGTATGATTATTGAAAGAATTGTTCATTTGTTTGTTGTGAGTGTGGTTTGGACAACGGGACAGAGCTAAATAAAACGAATGAACGATCGAACGAACTTTATTTTCAAAGTGTTGACAATTGGGCACGCAGGCCCGTCTAACATTCTACCCTTCCTTTCTCTAATCTTTTATACTAAATTAATATCTTCTCACATGTATTTTACAGATTAATTTGAAGTAATGCAGCGTTGTAAAAGTTAAAAAACAGCATAGGGGCTATCCATAAAAGACGTTCACAGGAGAGGGGGAGGGAGGGGTATGTAAAAAGTGGACAACTGTGGACATGGGGGGTATTTAAGTTGAAAGTGAATGTCCGATTCACAAACCACATGGCAACTCTCACTCACATATAAATCTATAAAGAGTAACAGACCCTCTTATCTTCGAAAGCTTCTTACTTGACAGCTAAACTCAAATAAACGTTCTTCGGATTTTGTCCCTCTTGTCAGGCCTTCCAACCCTTCTAGACTCAAATTCTCTAATACGAAGAGGTTTTAACTTCGATGCTCCTGTTCTCTGGAACAAACAGCCTCAGTATATTAACTCTCTGGGAACCGACATCACAATTATTGTGATTTCATAATTAGATTCTTTTCTTTCTATGCGAATTTACATAGCTTTAGTGTTGTTTTGTTTTTGTTTTGTTACTTACTGTAAGATATTAAGTTAAAACTGTTTCAGTTGTATGCAACACTGAGTTGAGACTTGTATGTTACTATGTAATGTGCAATATTTAGTAACTCGTGTTTCACATAATTAAATTGAGTTATCTGTATACAAATGATGTATTGTATAGAACTAAACTAAGTTTAAAATATAGGTAGGTGATTAAAAATTTAAGCTTATGTGTTTAATCAAGACCATGTGGAGTGGACGTCCACAGGGGGGGGGGGGGTGTCAATCAAAAGTGGACAGAGGTGGACATGGGGGAGGGGAGGGTCAAAAAATGCCAGAATTTTGTGGACGTCTTTTATGGATGGCCCCATACTCACATTCATAGTATCAAATTGTAATGAATAAATAAATACTGTATGTTGAAAAGTACAAACATCATCATTGAAACCTATATACGGTACTATATATATATATATATATATATATATATATATATATATATATATATATATATATATATATATATAAATATATATATATATATATATATCTATATATATATATATATATATATATATATATATATATATATATATATATATATATATATAAAGCAAAGTATGTTTCTATGTTCTTAATACAAATCCGCATGCCTTATTATTTCTTGATGAATTTTGGCAGAGACTCTCTTTAGGTACCGCCGGGGTACGCTATGCAGTTATTTTCTAATTTAGTATTGTAATTATGACATTATGAGTAATTACATTTCTTCGTAACAAATGTAAACAGATCATGGGCTATAATCATTAAATAAAAATTCATGAGTAATCAAGGGAAGTAATACAAATGTAAAAACGATTGTTTTGTTTTTGTGAAAACTGCCATACTTTTCCGTGTTAGGAAGCTCTATACAGAGCGATACAACAGGAGGCAATCTGATCATCAGAAGCAGTCCCTCCGTCGAACAAGCGTTTCGGCCCTATACTCCTTTACACTCTAAGTGGGGCGGCTTACTTGGGTCATGACTTCCAAGTGTCTCAGCCTCTTGTTGTCTTGTATTTAAAATGAACCCATTTCACTTTGGTAGCAACTTTAAAATCCAAAACTCCGCCAGCCGTGGAGGCAACTGTGAAAGTAACCAAAGAGAAGACAAAACCTTCCGTTGCGCACACCAAGACTAAGGACAGACACTGACACACCTGCACAAAGCCGACGAGGCTAGCCACTGCGCGCTAGCAATAGTAATTCTGTGCCCAACACCTCATATAATATACACCGCGTGTTGCCTGTCAGTCACAGCCCTTTCACCAGCACATCGAAAAACTCAACGTATTGTGCTCAGACAAATTCCTGATGTTTTCTGTACCGCAGAGTTTACTGTCCTGAGTTCCATAGCCCATTGCGGTTGTTCCACAGCCAGCATGATGCCTTTTCCGCAGTTTCACTAAGCCTCTTCAGTGCCCTTGTTCTCGACTGTCCCCTCAGCCCCAACAGTTTCAATAAATCACACACTGATGCAGTCACGAGCCCTCTTGCACCCACCTCAACAGCCATGACCCTTGCAGTGAACCCATCGTGTCTCAGATCTGCGGCCAGATCACTATACTTGGCCGCTTTGAACAAATGTTGCTCTTCCAATCTGGATTCAAATGGCACGGTCAGTTCAATCAATATAACCTGGTGCAATGATGAAGAATGCAGCACTATATCCGGCCGTCTTCGAGATTTCCTGATACTCTCTAGATATGCCCCTCGTCCAGGTAGGTCTACCGCCATCTCTCAGTCATTTGCACAGTCAAGGAGAGATGGTACACTGCTACCTGATTTACTCGGTTTTGGGTGTGCTGACTTTCCTGCGCTCAGAAAGTATGTGTTTGCAGTGTTTGGCCTGACATTGTTATTCGCCTTCATCCTTGCCAGATCTATTGTCGCAGCAAGCTCATTTAGCACTTTGTTATGGCGCCATGTGTATCGCCCTTGCCCTAATGACACCTTGCAAGCTGAGAGCACGTGTTCAAGAGTCTGTCTCTGTTGCGGTCGCTCTTGTAGTGGTTGAAGGCTGTGTTTTCTTATTTTATTCAATAGGGCCTTTTTAGTTCTGGTCATTGATTCATTAAATTCTTGATCGTGCTGTTGCTGGAAAATTACGCGAATGTGGGTCAATAACATTCTGCCTGTCATAAGGTTTGAACTCAGCAACTTGAGTAACTTGATAATTCATTTGGATTGAGTCCGTACATGTTTATTACAGGTTACACATGAAGAACAAATCCACACACGTTGAACATGAAAGTATATATTAAATCCTACATGGTAGATGCTATCTATGCATCGCAGTCCTTGTCCAGTAATATGCAATACTATAGTCAGAACGTCATAACTATATGTACGCGCGGTTGGAGCACCCAACGGCCGACAGTGAGATTATGCGTCTGGCAAGATAAACGAATATGGACTGCTATTTCTTCCTTCCTTGAATTTAGTTAATTTACTAACCTCCATAAAATTCCTCTCTTCTTAATATTCTTGGACTGACCCATGTCCGTACTGCAGTAACATATGTGCGGCAATATCATGCCTACCACTAGAAGGATTAGAGAACACGTCTATTCAGTTCGACGGTCAATACAAAAGGGTCCGGTAACCTAATCACCCAGCGTGACCTTACCGACGCTAACACGTCATAAATCGATCGTTCAATAAACTAACAATTATTTACATTATATTAAATGTGGTCACCCCTAAATTTGCGCGCTGCTAACCCCTAGCAGACGATGCCAATAAAACTACCGTAACAATTCCCTGTACACTGGGGGGGGGGGGGAATCTATTCGATATATTTTTCCTCTTATAATATACGCCGCGTGTTGCCTGTCAGTCACAGCCCTTTCACCAGCACATCGAAAAACTCAACGTATTGTGCTTAGACAAATTCCTGATGTTTTCTGTACCGCAGAGTTTACTGTCCTGAGTTCCATAGCCCATTGCGGTTGTTCCACAGCCAGCATGATGCCTTTTCCGCAGTTTCACTAAGCCTCTTCAGTGCCCT
The DNA here is from genome assembly GCA_024509875.1 of Oreohelix idahoensis. Lineage (NCBI taxonomy): Eukaryota > Metazoa > Mollusca > Gastropoda > Stylommatophora > Oreohelicidae > Oreohelix > Oreohelix idahoensis. Next base: position 125,856 of record JAMPIV010015523.1, read on the forward strand.
TGTTCTCGACTGTCCCCTCAGCCCCAACAGTTTCAATAAATCACACACTGATGCAGTCACGAGCCCTCTTGCACCCACCTCAACAGCCATGACCCTTGCAGTGAACCCATCGTGTCTCAGATCTGCGGCCAGATCACTATACTTGGCCGCTTTGAACAAATGTTGCTCTTCCAATCTGGATTCAAATGGCACGGTCAGTTCAATCAATATAACCTGGTGCAATGATGAAGAATGCAGCACTATATCCGGCCGTCTTCGAGATTTCCTGATACTCTCTAGATATGCCCCTCGTCCAGGTAGGTCTACCGCCATCTCTCAGTCATTTGCACAGTCAAGGAGAGATGGTACACTGCTACCTGATTTACTCGGTTTTGGGTGTGCTGACTTTCCTGCGCTCAGAAAGTATGTGTTTGCAGTGTTTGGCCTGACATTGTTATTCGCCTTCATCCTTGCCAGATCTATTGTCGCAGCAAGCTCATTTAGCACTTTGTTATGGCGCCATGTGTATCGCCCTTGCCCTAATGACACCTTGCAAGCTGAGAGCACGTGTTCAAGTGTCTGTCTCTGTTGCGGTCGCTCTTGTAGTGGTTGAAGGCTGTGTTTTCTTATTTTATTCAATAGGGCCTTTTTAGTTCTGGTCATTGATTCATTAAATTCTTGATCGTGCTGTTGTTGGAAAATTACGCGAATGTGGGTCAATAACATTCTGCCTGTCATAAGGTTTGAACTCAGCAACTTGAGTAACTTGATAATTCATTTGGATTGAGTCCGTACATGTTTATTACAGGTTACACATGAAGAACAAATCCACACACGTTGAGCATGAAAGTATATATTAAATCCTACATGGTAGATGCTATCTATGCATCGCAGTCCTTGTCCAGTAATATGCAATACTATAGTCAGAACGTCATAACTATATGTACGCGCGGTTGGAGCACCCAACGGCCGACAGTGAGATTATGCGTCTGGCAAGATAAACGAATATGGACTGCTATTTCTTCATTCCTTGAATTTAGTTAATTTACTAACCTCCATAAAATTCCTCTCTTCTTAATATTCTTGGACTGACCCATGTCCGTACTGCAGTAACATATGTGCGGCAATATCATGCCTACCACTAGAAGGATTAGAGGACACGTCTATTCAGTTCGACGGTCAATACAAAAAGGGTCCGGTAACCTAGTCACCCAGCGTGACCTTACCAACGCTAACACGTCATAAATCGATCGTTCAATAAACTAACAATTATTTACATTATATTAAATGTGGTCACCCCTAAATTTGCGCGCTGCTAACCCCTAGCAGACGATGCCAATAAAACTACCGTAACAATTCCCTGTACACTGGTGGGGGGGGGGGGGGGGGCCGTGAAATCTATTCGATATATTTTTTTTTAAAAACCTATCTAAGTGAATAATCTCAAAAATTTAACCAAAACCAAAAAAAACAAAATGCGACATATGGCCTACGATGTTCTGACTAGAACAGTGTCGTGGTCATGTCGACTAACTAACAGTCATATAATCTATTAACGATCATGTTATACAGAATTGTTATACACAAATGTTATATAAACTACCCCCTAAAGAAAATGTGTAATGCTGATATTTAATTAACTAATTAACTTAAAGTTTGTCGTAATGAAATGTTCATGTCAGGACTAAAATAACTAATTAAAATTAAACTAAGCAAATATAATTATACTAAGTGTGTATTAAGAGTCAAGTTATTGAAAATCTAAAGAAAATGAAAGACGATGTCTCATGAAACAAGAAAGAGACAAAAAGAACACAAATAATAAAACACACAATAAGAAATAAAGTAAGGAAGAAAAAAGTATAATTTAACTTGGTTATGTGTGTTTTGACAATAATCATATGTGTAAGTGGTTAATACCTATCTAACTTAACTAACTAAATAAGACACTAACTAATATGTAATATAATTATATAATCGTTTTCATTTATTATATCTAAGATGATATTACTTAGAATTATGTGAGATCTTTTCTTTTATTCATTTTTTTTCATGTTTCATTTTTTTTCTTCAATTTCTTTTTCATCTTTTCTCACACATTTCATTTTAATTTCCATGATTCAACAACTAAGTTTTAAATTAATTAAATTGGATGTGATGATCCATACGACTAGTCTTGATCCTTGTGAATTTCATTAGAGAAGACTGTTTCAAAGTGTTCTGATTCAGAAATAAATATAGATATTCTTAACGTCAAGAATTCCTATCACAAACTGCAATTAGTTCGAAATGTCATCAAGTATTAATTTCAAAGTTTGCAGCCTTATCAACCGGAATTGTGTATCAAAGTAATACACACCAAGTTGTTTCAACCAGTTTTATCCGGAACGGACACTAACCAAAGTCCCGGCGTAAAATACGAATACATTGTCTCTTGATTTGGTTCATTTCATATGTCTGTAGTACGCAGATACTTGGCATGTAGTCAATGGTTCATTTCCATGTCGAAATGTACCGTTAGTACTATGTCTATTGGGTAAGTTTCTGCGAAGAGTATCATTATTTATGAATCGACATCAGAAGGATTTCTAGAGAGAGTATCTGCCAGGATGTTCTCTGATCCTTTAATGTATTCGATAGAAAAGTCAAAAGGCTGAAGTAGAATGGCGTATCTTGTCAGCTTCGGCTCGGGCTCTTTGTGAATTAGCACACGGACAGTAGTGATGCCAATATACCGCTTTTTGATGCCTAAAAAACCGCTTTTTGGTTCCGTCTGTTACCACAAAGGGTGCGCCTAATAGGAATTTTTTTTTTTTTCGAGCTTTGTGATCGCGCCAATGACGGATAATAACATCTCTATCACAATACTGAATGAGTAAGCGCCTTGATTTCTGGTGGCTTAGTTTCCGTGAGACCGTACAGTGTGGGATGGAGGACTTTCGTCGTCATGATATTGGAGCAAACATGCGGCCAATTCCGTAATTACTCGCATCTGTACGGATATAAACCTTTATTTTTGGAAGCATCAGTAGTCCCTCAAAATATGTGGGTGTGAAAAAAATAACACATAATAAGATTAATAATTGCCTTAGCACAAAACTACACCCATACCCCCTCTGCCCAAGTACACGAAGCACCTGGCAAGTCCTTTAATTAAAAACCCCTATCAATCACCTGCCCTCCCCCCCCTCTCCGCCGCAGTCATCAAAATCCATTCCTATCACTCATCCCGTAACGTAACACCACATGCATAAAAAAATGGACTATGGACCAACAAGCTTCTAAACCTGTTTCTAATCTATCATTACGTTTGCGGAACGGAAACGTTTTCATAATCTTTATAAACCGTACTAGGGGTAAGTTTTGATATAAATCCTCCGCTCCAATGAATGAATGGAAACCCAAGCCCCTAACAAACCATCCCGCACCAAATACCCAAGACTACGCTTTAAACTTTACATTTCCAAACCCCGCAAACAACAAACAACATAGGCCCCCCCCACTAAATCTATACTCTATGTCCCGTAAACGAACCTGAACCACCAGACGACGAAGCTAATAAAGCCAAAGTGTCGTCAAAGTAGTTGAATATTGTCTGAACGAACCTGCCAAAATTAGTTCCGCAGTCATGCGAATAAAAAGGTAGCTGGAGCGTTAGACAAAGCCCAAAAGCATCACATTCCACGGGTATAGGACCTTGTGGAGTGAGAAACCGCTGTGTAGTATTTTAGAGCTTTTTTCTAATTAGTTTTTTCTTTTTCTTTATTTCTTCGGTTATGGGTATCTTCTGCCAATAACCTTTAGTTAAGTCTAGATCTTAGTGAATATATTTGCGGTAAAGACAGACGAGCAGGTAAGTCGTGTCGAGAAGTGGAAGTTGGTTTGCTATCGAACAACAGTTTGTGCATATAATTTTTCTATAGAGTGGAGTAGTGAGAACTCTACATAGTAGTACAAAATGATAATGTCCTTCTTGTTGGACATAACTAATCTAAGGAAAGCCCCATTTCTCCAAACCACCTACACCCACAAACCCCGACCCTACTCCTCCCTCATCCCCGAACAGAACCCTAACCTAAGACGTAAACTGTACCTCCCTAGACTTAACCCCTCTCCACTTTCAGACCCCCTCCAAATCTCTACACCACCAACCTCGCTATCATACCATCACCCCACCCTTTACCCCCTCACCCTTGACTT